>APFE031214150.1:75350-96858 GCA_000404065.3 Pinus taeda | reverse complement strand
TGTTGTGATTGAGCCATCCTATTTCGAGGAAGCTGTGGAGGATCCCGCATGGGTAGATGCCATGGTGGAAGAGTATGATTCTATTGTCAGAAACAGTGCATGGGAGATGTTCCTAGACCGGAAGGGAAATCAGTGGTGGGTTCGAGATGGATCTACAAAGTTAAGCAGGCAGCTGACGGGAGTGTGGAGAAGTACAAGGCAAGATTTGTTGCCCGAGGCTTTTCACAGATTGAGGGGATCGATTATGAGGAGACCTTTGCACCTGTCGCAAGGTATTCTTCCATACGGACGATTCTTGCTCTCTCAGTGCAGATGGGATGGTACATTCATCAGATGGATGTGAAGACTGCGTTCCTCAACGGAGTCATTGAGGAGGAGGTGTACATTGAGCAACCCGAAGGCTTTGAAGTCTTCAGCAGCGAGTCGCATGTGTGCAGGCTTAAGAGAGCGTTGTATGGGTTGAAGCAAGCACCACGTGCTTGGTACACACGAATAGACAGCTATTTCACAGGACTTGGATTCTCCAAGAGCGAGGCAGATCCTAACCTATACCAGATTGTGGTGGAGGGTAAGTTGCTTATCATTGTACTGTATGGTGATGATTTGATTCTAATGGGTGATGAGCTGTTGATACTGTCATGCAAGAAGGATCTTGCTACAGAGTTTGAGATGAAGGACTTGGGCCTCCTTCACTATTTCCTAGATTGGAAATATGGCAGCGCAGTGGTGGACTGTTTGTTTCTCAGGGCAAGTATGCTCGGGAGATACTGGAGAAGTTCAACATGCATGGCTGCAAGCCTGTTGATACTCCTCTTCCTGGAGGTTGGAGGAAGGAGGATGCCTCTTTGGGAGAAGAAGTGGATGCCACTGTTTATCGATAGTTGGTGGGGTCGCTGATGTATTTGGTCAATACACGACCTGATATATGCTATGCGGTTAACCAGCTTTCACAAGCTATGGTTAAGCCTACCAAGCTCTTCTGGAAGGCGGGCAAGCATGTATTGCGCTACTTGAGAGGCACATCGGGATATGGTTTGTGGTACAGACAGGAGGATGAGGTGAAGCTATGTGGCTTCACGGATGCAGATTGGGCAGGGAGCCCAACGGACAGAGAGAGCACATCAGGAGGGGTCTTCAGTATTGGATTGACAACAGTTTCTTGGTACAGCAGGAAACAGAGATCCGTGGCACTCAGTTCAGCAGAGGCCGAGTATATGGCGGAAAGTTTGGCTGCATGCGAGGCTATATGGATGAGGAAGATCCTAGTTGGTTTGTTCGGTTCTCATTTGGATCCTACTGTGATTTACTGTGATAACCAGAGTTGCATTAAACTCTCGGCTAATCCTGTATTTCATGATAGATCTAAACATATTGACATCAGGTACCATCATATCAGAGATTGTGTGCAGCGGAGGATCATGTTACTTTCGTACATTCCAACGGAGGATCAGGATGTTGATATTCTGACGAAGGCTCTCACCAGGAGCAAATTCGAGTACCACCGAGGCAGGATAGGGGTTGCATAATCCATATCTTGTCGAGAGGGAGTGTTGAGATTGCAACAAGATGATGGAGCTTAGTGAAAAGAGTCGCCTTCACTAAGTGGGCCTGCAGGGTATTTTTGGCGCAAGTCTATTTTTAGACTATGTCTATTTTTAGACATATGGATCATGTCTATGGATTGCAGGTTGTTGTTTATGGATGATTGATCAAGTTGAAAATAGATGGACTTCTATTTTTAGACCACAGTGGAGTGACTGCTCAGTCTAAATATAGAACAGTCAAATATTATTAGCTCATAATAATATTTAGGCTATAAACTTTGTCTTATTCTCTTGGAGCACTTCAGGATGAGCTACGGATGTGGTACATGCAGATCCCATAAGGAAATACGTGGTTACCTATGGGATGACTAATATTTTCATGCAGGACTTTAGTTAGAACTCAAGTGAGTTGATTTTAGTGGACTGGAGGTGCAGTTGATGGAGTTGTGTTTAGTTTAGCTTTGTTAAACTGTTGTATTTAGTCTAACTGGCCAATAGACTAGAGATGAGTTGGGTGAATTAGTTATTAATTAATTCACAAGTTATTAACTCATAATACAACTAATGAATACATCAGTTAACTCAGTTGCATGTCAGTGCATGTTCAGTTCAGCAGGGACAGGTGTTAGAGAATCAGATTGCTATCAGTTGTGACTATAGTTGTGCACCAGATCTTGCACAAATCAGGGGATTGAGTATGCCAATGAGTTTGCCCACATTGTAGCTTGTTCTCACGTGATTTAGCCAAGGAAAGACGTGGCTGCCTTGGAATTATCACCGGTTCTTGTGCAGGTATTGAGCAGCGGAGGCAGGCAAGCAGCGTAAGAGATTTGAGCCAGTGATTGATTCAGATCTGAGCTGTATTGTGTGTAACAGGTGGAGCTGGTACTGGATTGCTTGTGATAAGCATTGTTCTTTGTAATGTTACATGACTCAATCATTAATATACAGATAGTTGGGGTTTTTAGCGAGATGCTTTCCCCGGGATACATACTGTGTTAATGTGTGAATGCTCTTGATGTTTTATTGTTATTGATGCTGCTATATTGATGATCAACGTAGAGGAGCTTATGTATTGTGTATTTTTTCCGCAATAGTACATGATTAGGATAATCTCTGTTGAATATGTGTTAAATTATTCAAAATTTCTACACTTGAAAGTAAAATTCCCTATGTAATTTACTTTATTAGAAAAAGAATTCCAAGGTTTAACTTAACTATATAATTACAAAACAATAACTCCTTTATATTTTACATTCTTTGAACAAATTTAGGCATTATATTACTCGCTATCAGGCCATTATACATGTTTGCCCTGCAACAATCAAATACTTAATGAATAAATTGGACATGAATGCCCACATAATTAGGTGTTTATTTTTGTTGCCACAAATTGATTTGACTATTGTTGACAAACCTAGGAAAGAGAATGTTGTTGCAAATTTTCTTTCAAGACTAACCTTGTCTACAAATGATGAACTCGTGGATGAGCAACTTCTTGACAAGCATATTTTTCCCATGTCACCTCTATCTACATGGCTGGGTGACATTGAAAACTCCCTAACTACCAGTCAACATCGTCCTCACTTATCTTCAAGGGAGAAAAGTAATATTGTTATAAAAATTACTTCCTACACTTGAATTGGAGGAACCCTCTTTAAGTTAGGACCATATCAGATCCATGGAAGATATCTGAGGGATGGGGAGGTTTGTGACATCCTCTTTGATCATCATGATGGAACCTATGTGGTCAATTTTTCTTGTAAGAGGATAGCCTACAAGATCCTGCAAGTGGGATACTATTGGAAAACCCTCCACAAATATTCCTAGAGATACAATACAGTGTGATGAACGCCAAAGGATGGAGAAACTCATTCAAAAGGACGAAATTCCTCTACAAAATCAAATTTATTTTTAGCCATTTGAAAAGTGTGGAAAAGATACATTATTGTGTGCACTGACTACCTGACTAAGTGGGATGAGGTGAAAGTAAAAGAAACAACCTAGTAGAATGAGGTTGAATTATTGAGGGGAAACTTATTCTACAAGTTTAGTTGTCTAAGAGAATTTGTGAGAGACAAAGTTCCCAATTCACCTTTAAAATGAATGAAGGTATAATCAATAAATGCTACATTTGGCACTAGAAATCCACTGCCTATTACCCATAATAAAATGGGCAAGTGGTAGTCATTAACCAAGCATTGGAGAATACGTTAACCAAAGTGATGAACAAAAGTAAAAAGGATTGTGAAGAAAGACTTGTTGAGGACACCTAAGCCTACAACACGACTTGGAAAACCACCACTAGGCTTACCACCCATGAGTTAGTATATGAAAATAAGGCCCTAGTATCTATTGAGTTCAGGTACAACATATTGAGGATGAAAGTCATACTTGATGTGGATATCACTAAAGCACATGATGAAAGGTTGTAGAAATTAAAAAACTTGATGAATATAGAATGCATGGCTTATTGTAGAGTGAAGTGGTCCTGATGCAAAAAAAAAAAAACTAACATGACAAGAATATTAACAACAAAGCCTTTTAGGAGTGCGATTGGGACCTCTTGTATGATTTAAGGTTGAAGGATTTTGAAGGGAATCTCATGACAAGATGGTTAGGGCCTTATTTAGTCAAAAATTTCTATGATAATGTCTCAATCAAGATCAGAACTATAGATGAAGAGTAGATTCCACTTTTGGTAAATGCCTATTAGTTGAAATTCTAAATGAAGACCCTCTTAGAGATAAATTTATTGATTCAATACGTAAGAAGTTGAATTTTATTTGAGAGCATCATAACTACCAATCCTTTTAGCCTCTAGTTAAAAAGGAAGAAAATAAAAGAAAAACCTGAAGCGAAAACCTCCATTGAGAGACATCATAATACCTAGCTATTCCATCAATATGCATTACATCTTAGGTTTTCCTCCACTATTCACCATTTCCAAATCTCTTATAGCTCAATTTATTTCTTTTCTATCATAGCCAAAATCAAAAGGCTCTCCATCACCATCATCATCTCCTCCTTGAATTATCATTACCCCTTGATGTTTGAAAATATTATTTTGATGAAAATGAGGGATCTCTCTGGCTGTTATAGGAGACTTCACATTCCTCTAGCAACTTACAGAAATCTTAAAGGCCCTAGTCTCTAACATTGCTAAGAAAGATCACAACATGCAATAGATTCCTACATTTGTAGATCAACATTAGCAATGTAGGCTCCCCTTCCAAGTCTATAAATGGGTCGGAGCAACTACACGATTTCCTATAAAACACTAAAAAACTCTATATTCATCATAAGCATCATGAGAACACCTGCAAATACATCAAATAAACCTATTGCATCAAAGAAAGGTTAAACATCAGGTTTGAGGATCCGTTACACATACCCATCAAATTCATTTGAAGCATGAGGAAAATCTAAGAGTGACAAACTTGAATGGTTTTATAGCCAGATAAACTACTAGAGGTCTCAGACAAATTTGGTAGAAAATCCCACTACGTATAAAAATTGTTCCCATAAATGAGGAGGTGAATAAGCCAAAATCAAGAGATAAAAAAAATTAGATCATTGTATCCTACTACGACAAGGTAAAGTGGGAGTATGAGAATACTAATATGGAAAAAGTTAGGTGCGGTCCAACTCAACTAATGCATGATGATTTTTCTCTCATCCATCGCCCGACCTTATCTCCACTTAACCTCAAGATCAAATTGATCTCAACACGTATTCTCAATCCAAATTCCATGTGTGTAAGATCCCAAATGGCTAATAAATCAAAAGATTTGTAATATTTTAGTGTTCTAATTGAAATACTACATAACACAAGGGATATAAAAATAAGATTCAACCCTTATTTATATTATTAACTAAAGAAAATAGTACATTCCCATACAATAATATCATAGCCTTGCAATAGCGTGCACAGTTTCTCATCAAAAGATAAAACAAAGAAACTGAAGCAAAATCATGGACCTTGGATGGATCCACCAAACAAATTACACCCATGGGGTTTTCTTCATTGGGATTAAACTAGAAGTGGTTTTGTCAAGTTCTCAACAGAGACAAAATAGATGGACAACTGAGGATGATGCAAATGCCTAGCTCCAATTCCCTTTTATAAGCTTGATGGACTCTCTAGAAACCCTATTTTATTATTCTCCCTAGAAAAATGAAGGAAAATATGATGGGAAGATACCATTGGAAAATACCATGGGTGAATTCCATCCATTTTGACCATATAAAGGAAAGGGAATATTACAAATCTTCCTCCCCAGGATTGCTTACCCTCAAGCAATCCTCATCTATCCATAGTAGACACATTTGTATACTCATATGAAGATCCCATAAAAGCCATTGTGCTACACTATGCTTCCATGTTAATAAGACATGAATGGATCCTTCAATACTTGGATCTCAAACAATCCTCTGACCAATCACACCATCAATAGATCCACATGGATCCTAATGGCACCCAACGTTTCGAACCTATGGGCTATGATACCACCTAGACCATCCATAATTTTCTATGCCTAAGATCCAATGTTGTGATATTCCCTTGGCTAAGAGTATCCTCCTAAGAATCATCCCATAAATAGAGTACCAACTCATAATCTCTCATCAATCCATCCCATAGGAAAGATGAATTTGTTATAGACATATTTGGGTACTTCAACCCCAATCACATATATTGATAAGCCAAGGGCTCTTTAACCCCTAAAAGTGTTGTTTCATACCCCAAAGGATCATGGTCAACTAATGACATCATTTCCCAGATGTTCCACTTGAAAAGCCACTCCAAAACTGGACCATACTGTCTGCTCCATGGTCAAGGTGCGATGCATACTGGCTTCTACACTAGCCAGGTGTGATGAATACTGAAAGAGCCTTCTGTGGGTGCAATGATCGAGATTAGACAAATGGCAGAGACAATTTTCTAAGTGGAAACCCATGGAATCTTCTAGAAACTTCTCATATGACAGTTACCTCTCTGAATTCGCCCAAGGATGAGTAAGAGATCAAAGAAATATCCAAGTGGAATCAAGAACTATCAGTGGAATGACACTAATCAGAAACCCAGAGTTGACTCACACCCTTGCAAGACATCTATAAATGGATCCCTCATTTGAGAGATCTGAAAGCTGGAATTTTGTAATTTGTAAGGAAGTGCTATTGGTTTCTCTTTGAGATGGAACATTGTACTATTGGGTGATCTTGCTTTTCATGAGGTGAAGAGGGCTTTGATGCTGGATCAGACGGTTGGGTGGTAATCCTCTCTTCTACTATTAATAAGGCTATTTGAGTTTTCCTCCATATAATCGTGTACTTGTGAATCTTGTTGTTTATGAATGCAATTGTATGGTCAATGTATTTTTGATTCTGCGTTGTTTATAGTATTATAGATCGAGATGCTTTGATAGCGTTTTTCTACTTTGCCTCTATAGGTATTCTCTAAAGTGGGACAAGTAAGAGAGGAGTGGCAAGCTCTATCAAGGGAGAGAGGAAACAAGCAAGGAGCCAAGTGGAAGGTCTAGGTTGGTCCTCTTTGCTTCTCTCTTATCTGTCATACATAGAGGAAATCACAATTTGCTTTGATTGTTTGTTTCTAAGACAACTACCCGTCTTTGTGGGACTAGTAGATCAAAAAGACACTACTTTTCCCGTAAACAAAAATGGCGACTCCACTGGGGAGCGATTAGTTAGTTAGTTTGTTGTTGTTGTTTGCTTTATAAACTACAGACAGAGCCTGAAGTTAGCCAGCTAGCTTTCAAACTACTTTTGCTATGCATCTGCAAAGTAGATAAATGTTGCTTCAGTCAATCTCTTGGTTAGTTTATGAACTGAACATCTGGCTTATAATCATTCTAAATTCCCTTGTGTTAGCCCAACAACCTCCTAAGATCATACCCCTATACTTTGTTTTTACTGTGTATCATAGCTCAGCCTAAATCACTGAACTTAGCTACAAATTTGGAGCAAAAATCAAGCTCAGTTTCGTTCCCTGGCCCATCGCACTATCTGTAACTGGAAGCCTGTATGCATCACACCTCCTGTGTGTTGCAAGTGATATGCATCCCTGTTTCCCTTAAGGACATGTGCGATGACTGAATGATATTGTTTCTCTCTTTGAAATTTGGTTTTTTCCTCCTTATTTTCAGCTCTATTCAGTAGTTTTGTTGCATATGATCAATATTTTATTGTTGAAGCCATCTTCCTTTACATTATTCAACCTCCATTGATTAGTATTTGTAAATGTTTTTATGTATTTGTCCATAATTTACTGTCCTCCTTGGTTGAAAGTAGCTTAATCGAATTATCGTTTTTGATGCAAAAAGTGTTGTAACTGTCATTTTGAGTCAAAACAAAGAAGAGTGTCGTAAAGTCTTCCTCCTCTAGAAAGTCAATTGTAATTTTTTCATTGTATTTGATTTGAATTGTCAATATTTGAAGTGTCAAAAGAAGTTTTCCATTCGAAATCAAAAGTGTCATTTTAGTCTCCCTTTCATTTTGAAAAGAAATTGTTAAATTGTCACTTTGAAGAAAATAGTTCAGATCTATACTTAGTTTTCATTTTTGGAATTCTCACATTAAGGAAACGAAAAAAATACATGCATTTGCATTTGCATTTAGACTGTGTGCGAAAAACGATTTAGAAAAAGTGCATTTAGTGTGTTCTCTTTGCTCTATGTTGAAAGAATCATACTCTTCTTTCCTTAGTAGCTAGGAGTTTCATTGCTAAAAGAAAACAAATGACTGTTTATCATTTCAGATTGCATATTTGGGAATTGTACATCTACATCACATGGTGAACCTTGAAAGAAAAAATTCTAAGAAATATCAACTCTAAAATAAATCTCAATGAACATAAAAATGCTTTGGAACCTAACACAACACATCTAGAAGTCTAGGCTAGAGACGTATTCTAGAGACGTAAAACTTGGTAACTATTGTTTTCATCGAAGGTTGGGTAATTCCTCCTCTTTGATACAACAAGTGCCAGTACGGACTTGTGCTCCCCGTACCGTCGACTATATATTGGGAGACCACAATAGGTTGATATCCTTTATCCTTAGGAAGCCATGTCTATTGCCCTATCAATCGCAATGCACTGAACACAGCATTCAGGAAGATTGACTGCCGTACATAAAGTCCTTGGTAATTTCTCTTTAATTTACCACCAAGGTGTATATTGCAGTTTTGCAATTGGTTTGGTAATCCCTCTGTCTAGATTTCTAGAGTAGTCACTTTCATTCCTTTTCAACTCCTTAAAAGAAAAGGTCCATATAAGCACTTTTCACTTCAGGCTCATTAAAAATCAAAGGCGACTAGAGTCATCTTTAGCTTTTTCTCGAGTCTTAAAAATTGAAAAAGCAAAGTTGTGTCAAAGCATCTTAAAATTCATTTAATATGGAATAACATTTTTCTCCTTAATTTTGAGTTGATCGAGTAATCTGTAATCATGGAAGAAGGTCAATCAACACCCCGTTGTTCACGGAGGCTAGCGAGTCAACCATCTTTAACTCTGAAAATGAAACCATTCCAAGCAAAATGGTCTTGTTTAACTGAGTCGAATTCTCCTGGTTTATTTGAAAGTTGCATTTCAACATCATCAAAGACTCCAATTACTCTGATTATTTCTGGTACATCTGCCATCACAGAAGAAGTTCTGCAGTTACAAGAGGACATTAGAGCTAATCCTAGTGTAACGATAGAAACTTTTATTCCTGAAACAACTCCATCTAGGGTTGATCCAGAAACTAAAGTTCACTTATCTAAATGCCTGGAAGGTTAGTTCTAGAATTCAGAAGGTGTTACCCTTCCAGTATCTGATACTGCAAAAGCTATACCTTCTTCGACTCCAGAAATATTTTATGGCCCTGACAATCTTCCTCTTCCACCTGGACTGATTGCTATAAAATAGATTGTAGAGGATCTTCCATCTAGTACTCCATTGAATTTTGGGATTGTGATCCACTTATATCCTTCTACTACTGAAGATAGTTCTTTTAATCCTCCTTCATCACAAGTTCTTGTCGAATCGCTTGGAAACCTTTTGAATAGACTAAATATGTCTGAACAACCGTTAACATCTAGGATTGTGTCGTCTGATATAGTCACAGTAGAACTTCCTGCTGCCACTCTGACGATGTTTGCTGGTATACCATCTGTCCCAACTAGTTATCAATCGCTAGATGGAGTCTACCCAGGGACTGTTTCAACGATATGGTCTGTTCCTACTTGTTCATTTGGAATCCTATCTGGCATTTATTATGTTCAAACTCAACAAATTGATCCTGCATACCAATTTCAATTTGGGCAATCCAGTCTTCAAAGGCCGATCTATCCTTTGAGCATCGGATTGCCCACCATATGGAGGGCAGTGTGCTTTTTCATTTTTCCCTCCTGGAGAACAACCATATGAGAGTTTACAACAAAATTCAGGTCAAACTAGAATTACATCCAGTGGTTGGATACCAATACTGCCTCAACAACCAAGAGTTGTATATTCAATGCAACCAACTCAACCTGTGTCAAACATTCCCACTACACCTGCTATTGTGACTGTGTCGCAAGTACAAGCATTGCCTATTGTATGCCAACCTCAAGTCTCTTAGGTTACAATACAACAGCCTGTTGTCTCTATGACTCAATCACAACCTCAGGCTAGTGTTTCCTTACCTAGAACGACACAGGCTCAAATGGCTACTATCACCCCACATCTTGGTCAACCATCCAGTATTGGACAAAAACAAATGGTCCAACAACCATGGCTGGTAAAATATCAACAACCACAATTCCAGCAAGCTTACCAAGGACCTGAGCAACAAGGCTTTGTAGGTAGTGGACAACCACATTTTCAAAATGCTTATCAACAACCATTCTATAATGGTTATGCCCATCAATCTTATCAAAGTTACCAACATCAGATACATTATGCTGGTATGCAAAGAATTACTGCTCAGGCTATCCCATCTTACCCTAGGTATGCTTTGCCAAACCTGAATCAACAGTTGCGTTTTATAGCAACTCTAGAATTACCAGATCTGAATCAGCTGACAAATGATCCAATTGCATATGCCCCTTGGTGGCCACCTATTCCTCATAAAATTCCCTCTAATATTCCTAAATTCAATGGAAATCTAGGTGAAGATCAGTCGAATCATGTAATGAAGTTTCATTTGTGGTGCTCATTTAACACCCTAAATGATGATTCAATTAGGCTTCGCCTCTCTCAGTGAACGCTAACTGGTCTGGCAGAAAAATGGTATATTGAATTGCCTAGAGCTTCATTTGATAAATTCAACACCCTTGTCACCACCTTTCTAACCCACTTTTAGTTACCCATAAGGTACGAAATGGGAACAAAACTCCTTACCAACTTTAAATAGACAACAACCACTCACATATATGATTATATTCATGACTAGCGATGTCGTCGTCAAATGGTAAAGACATATGTTCCTGATCAGCTTTTAGATGAGTGGTTTATTAAGTCATTATTGCCTTCTATTACTGAAGATGTGGTAAAGGGAGGAGTTGTCACTGAATAGCAAGTTATTGCTCATGCACAATATTTGGACTTGATCTATACTTAGTTCGACATGCTCTACGACAAAAGTCTTGACACTCCAAAACCATAATTTTCCATTCCTCCCCCTCCTTAGTCGAATAGGGACTCTCATGCTGGTGATGGCGTGATTGGTACCTCAAGCACGCAAACCACAAAGGCTCCATCTAGTAAAGCCCTTGCAGTTTCTAGTTAAAAAGAAAATGTTAAACTTCTTGCCTCGGAGGTTAATGCCATGTCATCTGACAAGGGCAAAGAACCAAAGCAACTAGGGGGCAATAAGAAAGGGAAAAAGAAAAAGAAGAAACAAGGAGATTCAACTCTTGAAAAATCTTCTGAAAACCCTACTGGAAAGAGGAAACCAGGTCTACCATATTTCATATGTAATGAGGAACATTGGACCAAAGATTGTCCACATTGAGCTGAGGTCGTGAAACTTTTTAAAAATAATTCAACTACCTCAGCAGTGTTGACTGGTCCGTTTCCAAACCCAGAAACCAATCTGGTTGCTATCGATCATGCTTCTCCATCCCAAGTGCTTATGTTATCCATCTTGAAATAGCAAAATGATGCTTTGGTATCGACAAGGAATAAAGATTACGGGAATCCACAGTTGTTGAACAACAAGGCTACATATCAACCTAGTAGTTCGACAACAACTTTGCCAAAAGTTGTTCCACCCATCATTCCTGAATTAACTATAAAGTCGCCAAAGGGAATAGTACATAAATCAACATTTAATCCTCATGCCAGAGCAGCACATAATTATAATCTAGTGGAAGATCTGGCTCAATCGCCATCCGCTATGTCGACACTTGATGTACTGCAGAATTTCCCTTCCCAAAAGCAGGCTCTGTTATTGGCGATAGGTGGGGTTGACCCAGTGGATTCCAATCTTGTGGCCTTTAATCATAAAGGATATGAACCACAGTTACTAGCACAACTCGATTTCTTTGTACAAGTGAAAATCCTCAATAAAACTGTTCATCGAACAATCATGGATCAAGGGGCATATACCTATATTATGTCAATGAGTTGCTGGAAAACTTTAGGCTCACCACCCTTGTCAAGATCGTCAATGACATTAAAAGAATTCAATGGAAGAACATACACGCCATATGGGATATTAAGTAACTTGCAAATTGAGCTAGGGGGAAAACAGTAGAAATTGAAGTCAAGGTCATTGATGGAAACCTTGACTACAATATCTTACTTGGCAGGCCCTGGATTTATGCCATGGCCACCGTTGTGTCAACATATTTCAGAAAGATTGCATTCCCCTTCCAAGGAGGAATTACAATCGTTGACCAACTAACCTTTTTCCCCAACGGTTCAAAAGCTATTGGAAGCATTCCTTTGATCCATGGAAGCTCTCAATCACTTCAAAATGTCAAAGTAGGTCTCCTAAAAGACCCTTCCTTAATGGGTACTTTTGCCCTCCTGCCTTCGAGTAATCTGGCAGAACTGGCCACGGTGGAAACATGTAATATGATATCTTCTACATCATCAAATATTATGAAGAATTCTGAACATTTTGTCAGCATGGATCATCACTAGGTGTTGCCACCGAGCCCCATAGAAATTTCGTAGCAATCAATTTTCTCGGCATGGGCAGTGAACCGAAATCAACACTCAACAAGTGTTTGGATAGATAGGTCTCTAGAGTATGGTACCTCTTCTAATCCTTGGTCGCATATACATTCTACAGATGAAGGAATCATTCAGTCATTGATGATAGATGAGGCACCATGGGAAGATTACCACCATCATTCCCATCTTCAAGATAATAATGAAGATTATTCCAGTGACCTTAATCATCCTTCAGTTTTTTATTTTCTATCAAATACTGTAAATACGATGGATTCTGAGCGAAATCTATCCAAAATTGAGGAAACTGTAGCCATTAATATCTCGACCAAACCTGATGTTGTAGAGAATATTCATGTTGGCAAATCTTGTTCTCCTTTAGAACTGGAAATATATTGCGCTCTCTTTTGCAAATTCAGAGATGTCTTTGCATGGTCATATGAAGAAATTCCAGGCATTGACTTGAGTATAGTTGAACATGAAATCAAGATGTATCCAAATGTCAAACCAGTACGACAACGGCTTCGATCGGTGCACCCAAATAAATTCGTTTCCATTAAGGTAGAAGTTGAAAAGCTTTTACATGTTGGTTTCATTTACCCCGTTCCTCTAACTGATTAGGTATCGAATATTGTTCCTGTGATGAAAAAGCAAGGAAATATTAGAGTATGCGTCGATTACAGGGATGTAAATCAAGCTTTTCCGAAAGACAACTACCCTACACCTTTCATCGACCAGATAATTGATGAATGTGCTGAATGTGAAATCTTTTCATTTATGGATGGATTTTCCAGGTACAATCAAATCAATATCCACCCACAGGACCAGTCGAAGACTGCATTTATATGTCCGTGGGGCACATTCGCGTACCACAAATTACCTTTCGGTTAGAAGAACGCAATGGAAACCTTTTAGAGGGAAATGAACTACGCCTTCCATGACATCAAGCACATTGTTCAACCATATCTCGATGATCTACTGGCTCATTCGCGAAAGTGGACTGATCATCGACAGCATTTGAGAGCTATATTTCTACATTGTCGACACTACAGGATACGATTCAATCCACAAAAGTGTGTATTTTGTGTTGGTTCTGGTCGATTAGTTGGTTTCATAGTTTCTAAGGATGGAATTCGACTCGACCCATGTAAGGTTCAGACAATCATTGACATGCCTCCACCTTCAAATTTGCTTCAGATTCAGAAACTACAAGGGAAAGCCAACCTTCTAAGGAGGTTCATTCCAAATTACACCGAACTTGCTAAAGGTTATATGTGTCTTTTGAAAAAATAAGTACCCTTCAATTGGGATCAGGTTGTGCAAGCTTCCTTTGATGCTTCAAAAAGATCCCTAGTAAAAGCACCATTAATGTATGCTCCTGACTATCAAAAACACTTTAACCTGTATCTTGCTGCTACAAATACAACCATCACAATGGTTTTAGTACAAGAAGACAATGGAATAGATCATCCTGTGTATTATTTAAGCTGCAACCTAAATGATACAGAAAACAAGTACTCCTATGTTGAAAAGCTCGCTTTGGCAGCATTTCAAGCAGTACAGAGATTTTGACACTATATACTTTTTCGCAAAACTGTTATTTTGTCAAATTGCAACCCTATGACCTACATTCTATCACGTCAGTTGCTAGGGGGGAAATATTCAAAATGGATAACCATTTTGCAAGAGTTTGATCTTGAATTAACCAAATCCAAATCAAACAAATCTCTAGTCTTCACGGAGTTACTTTGTGACCTCCCATCGCCATCCAATGATTTAACATCTAAAGCAACAATCGTGGATGAAACTTTGTTTCTGATATCATCAAGAGACCCATGGTACAAAGATATACTGATCTATATCCAAACCTAAACATTTAGGCCTAATACCTCACACTCAGAACAACGACGTACTTGTAGAAATTTTGAATAATATGACACTTATTCACAGATATTATCGTGATTATACACCATTTGCGGAATCATGCATAACACATAACCTCCTCTACTTTGATCATCAATTTTGCGGAATTAAGAAACAATCGCATGCGCACATTGAAACGTCAATCACACATATCAACACAATATGTACCTGGGGAAAGCATACAGTTGAAAACCCCTCAACAATCTATATATTATATTGATTGAGAACATGTAACAATACATAGTACAATACTCCTCACAAGTACTCAGTACTCTCTCCACCTGTTACACACAAACTAGCTCAAATTTGAATCAAGTCACAGGTCCAAATCTCCTTCACTACTTGCTTGCCTCCACTGCACAATCCTGCATGAGAATACTAAGGATAATGGCTGATCCAAACTCGTGTTTCCCTTTTGTTTCACTATGAAATCCTCATTGGCAATCTCAATCCACTGATTGTGCAAATCTCATGCACAACTATAGTCACAACTGACAGTTGTCTTGCCCTTTCACTCACCTCTAACACTTGTCTCCACTAAACTGTCCATGCACTGAGTTAACTGATGTATTCTTAAGTTGATTTATGAGTTAATAATTAGTGAATTAATTAATAACTAATTCAAACCACTCATCACTAGTGTATTTGTTAATTAGACTAAATACAACTAGTTCAACTAAGTCAAACTGAACACTACTCCATCAACTCCTCAATCAACTCCACCAAACTCAATCACTTGAGTTCTAACTGAATTTCTTCATGCAATAGCTCAACTAACCCATAAGAAAAGCGTATTTCCTTCTGGCAGTTGCATGTGCCACATCCATAGCTCGAACTGAAGTGCTCCAAGAGGATAAGGTAATGTTTATAGTCTAAATATTATTAAGAGCTAATAATATTCGACTGTTCTATTTTTAGACTGGCAGTCTAAAAATAGACTCCGCCCATATGTCTAAAAATAGAGGTCCATCTATTTTTACCAGCATAACCAATCATCCAAAAATAGCATCCCGCAACTCATAGACCATGATCCATATGTCTAAAAATAGACTTTGCGGCAAAAATAGCTAGCGGGCCCACTTAGTGAAGGTGACTTCCTTTCAATAAGCTCCATCATCTTGTTGCATTTTCAACAGTACTTGATACCAAGCAAATGACTACATGATTGTCGGTGATACCCTTTACTGTCGTGGTGTCGATACAGCTCTGCGAAGGTGCCTCACACATGAGGAGGTCGAAAAAGTCCTGAATGACTACCATTCAGGCGCATGTGGGGGGCATCAATCTGGTTACACCATTACACAAAAGATCTTACGAGCTCGTTACTTCTGGCCCACAATATTCAAGGATTGCATAATCGCAGTTAGAAGTTTCCATGCTTGTTAAATTTTTGATCGCAAAACCAGATTACCACCCGCACCACTGCATCCAGTAGTTGCTGTTGGGCCATTCGCCATATGGATACTCAGCAAAGACCATCTCCTGATGGTCGAACCACTCAAAGAAGGCATTAGAGAAAGAAATCTATGACTGACCAGCATGTTTGGCCATGAGATCGACCCATCTCTGGATCTGTGGTTCCCTCAGTGCTGGCATCCCTAATGAAATGTACTATGGCTGCATCAGTGGAATCCTCTCCAAGGCGAATGCAGTCAAAATGGAACCATAGCCAAAGTTCTTGGATCTTCCACTCTTTACCTTGGAGAGTTATTCTTTTACAACCAAAAGTACCACCTCACACCAGTTAAATATCTTTGGTTCTAGGCATTCCAGGGTGTACTGCATATAAGATCTGTTGGGCAAATGAAGAGCCGCGCTGCTGGCCAATCTAGAAAAGGTGAACAAAATGGTCCTCAGGGGATGATTAGTGACATCTCGAATATTGATCTTGTCGTCTCTGCTAGGTTGAGATCCATCTCTACAAAACTGGTGAATATAATCCCTCACAGATTCACCCCCACGGGCGGATCCTGATAATGAGAGAGGAGCACCATGCCTTGATAACCCCGTCAAAAAGTAGATATCCTCGATAGTCAGTGGAATGGATTTGCCTCTAATCTAGAATACTTTGTTGATCAGATCCCAAGCATTGAGGAAATACTACAACAAGTTGATTTGTTGCCTCATGCTAGATATACGGAAGAATTTGAGCAAGCCACAGTTTCGCAATGCAGTAATAGTGCCCTGAGCATGTAAGGAAATCATGTCCTATTATTCATGCTCACGTTTACACCATGTAATGACCATCTTGATCCAACAAATATCTAAGTCACAGACAAAAGATGAATTAGGATCCAAATTTGAGCAAAAACAGGCAAAAATTTCATGAAAAATCACTATGTAAAGTTTCCCTTCTGCACCCATTGCACCCTGCCTTTGAATTAGGTGATATGCATACTAACTGGCTAATGCACAGCTCGGTATGCATCGCACCTTTTGATATAAGGAAGATGCAATGATGGGATAATGAGTTCTTCAAACCACAGGGGCTCATAAGGAAGGGAAAGCCTGCTCAAAATCAGAAAAAGATGGAATGAAAATGAAGAGCTCAAGGTTAGCTCCTACCTAGTCCTAACGACACAGAGAATAGTCCACCAAATCTCCCGAAAACAGCTGATGAAATTTGAGGGGGAAAACCACTCAAGAGCTCCAAAACCCCAAATTTTAAAGAAATGGTAAAAATGAGAGGTAAAACTACTTTTTATGTTACTTTTCACGTACTTCAAGTAAAATGTTAGTTTTTAAATTCATTTTTCAGGCATATACATGTATTTCTAATCAATTTGATGGAGCAATTGAGTAGGTTGTACGACCATCGAAATAATATAACATGTTAAATGGTGAACTGAACATATTTGACCACCATCCACGAGCAATGTATCCGCAAAGTTCAAGCTCATTAAAAAATAAACCTGCCACTGAGCATAGTTTCTCCCGATTTAAGCTCATTAAGAAAATGAATCCACCTTCAGTAAACGACCTCTGTGATTGCCATGCTACCAGCGTTTTAACCTTGGTTGTGTTCTACCATCACCTCCATTCTTTTGGCTGATCATAACTTCCACTTGATTGTTTACCCTTTTGAGGAACAGTTGTGATGAGTGGTTCTGTTAGCCACCCTCTTCACACTACCATGTTTTTAGAAGTTACAAGCTTACCTGGAACTAGTTGCTGCCCGAAAACACCACTCGTTCCTAAAAAATGAGCCTCTTTTAAACTCTTTTTAGACTCATTAAAAATAAAAAGATTGTTGAGCTATTGGCCTTTCCATCTCATTAAATTAAGGGGAAGCGCCATCCCTCCTGTACATTTTAATCTTTTGGAACCTGAGGGATTACCAAACAAAATATCGAGCGCTTGTCTTTTTCGGCTCGCTAAAGCGATCGAAAAGTCGTCCCTTTCGTATTATTTTATACTTTTTCGGACTTAAGGGATTATGCTACGAAAAAGGACCATTGGATTTTCCTTTTCATCCATTTTAGAACTCTCTAAACATGAAAAGGACCAAGTTATCCTTGTCGTTAAACTCGTTAAAACATTAGTGACAAACTTGTCCAGCCGGACAAGAACGAGTTTCACTGTCGCTAGAATCGCTAAAACATAGCAACAGGTTTACCCGAAGGGAAAATTATAGAATAAGAACATGTTATCCTCCTCAAGCTTGGCAAAAATAAAGAGGTACTGGTCACCAATGACTGGGGAAAAAGGGAAGAAAACTTAATGAAACTTTATTGGTAGCAGGTTGCTCTTGAACATGACATTTTCACTCCATCACCATGATTAAGTCGGGTTGGGTTATTCCGTTCACCGGTCATATCACCATTGGTCCTCCATACTATCCATTTTTTGGTGTTAATGCTACCAATCCATATTAATGTCACCGACATGTTCAAGAGAAGTCATTCAAAGAATTCTCCATCTGGCTAATGCCTCATCCATTGCAATACCTTCACCCTCCATTTTTCATGACCGCCATTCCTGAACCTTATATCATGAGATCGTTTTCACCTCCAGAAAATCATTTGCTCCGTTTTGTGTTACAGATGTGGAATACATCAAGGCCCTCCTACGATGGGTCACTTCTTGTCGATATCAGCTCATTATCCAAGAAGTTGACTTAGAAACAACCCTTTCAGTACTTTGAAGCTTGCATGCCTTAATGGCAAGTTTCTCACTTTTGGCGACAGGTATACATCAGTGGCCTTCGATCGAAATATTTTGCATGGTGTTCGACATTGACGCATATATTCACACCACGTGAATTGTAATTTAGTACCTTGAGGGTCATTATCATTATCGGTGACTCCTCTCGCGCCTGTTAACAACTTACATTATTAGCTAGTAATCAGGCGATGTCCTTCCATGTTCGACTTCAGAACATCTTTTGACATGGATCGACTTGTACATTGGGCGAAGATTGAACGAGTTTTGAAGACCCCAGATCTAGTTTCATTCATCTTGGCTGCGATATATTCAGGAAAATAAAGACATCAAATGTACACAGGATCCGTACAGATGATCATCCAAGCTAAGGGATGATGACTCTAGACATGAAGAATCACCAATCTGCAAAAATAAAGGATTATCTATCCTATGTACATGAAAATGAATTTATAAAGTTGAGCATGGGAATGCCCACCTAAGCTAGATCATGAAAATAATATGATGATGATGTATTGTATTGTATCTTATACAGGTCACCTTCCAGCTCGAATACCTTGGATCCTCGTAATAAAGCATTTCACCCGACATTAAAAATATTTATTACCTCATGCTTTAGGGGGAGACTGTTGTAGACATATTTGGGCACTTCAACCCCAATCACATATTTCGATAAACCAAGGGCTCTTTAACCCCTAAAAGTGTTGTTTCATACACCAAAGGATCATGGTCAACTGATTACATCATTTCCCATAAGTTCCACTTGAAAAACCACTCAGAACTGGCCAAAATTGGACCATACTGACTGCTCCATGGGCAAGGTGCAATGCATACTAGCCGCTACACTAGCCAAGTGCGATGCATACTGAAAGAGCCTTCTGTGGGGTGTGATGAGTGAGAGCAGAGAAATGGCAAAGATAGTTTGCTAAGTGGAAACCCAGGGAACCTTCTAGAAACTTCTCATATGACACTTGCCTCTCTGAGTTCACCCAAGGATAAGTAAGAGATCAAAGAAATCTCCAAGTGGAACCAAGAACTATCAGTGGAATGACACCAATCAGAAACCTAGAGGTGACTCACACACTTGCAAGACATCTATAAATGGATCCCTCATCTGAGAGATCTGAAAGCTAGAATTTTGTAATTTGTAAGGACGTGTTGTTGGTTTCTCTTTGAGAGGGAACATTGTACTGTTGGGTGATCTTGCTTTTCATGAGGTGAAGAGGGCTTTGATGTTGGGAGGATGATGTTGGATTAGACAGCTGGGTTGTAATCCTCTCTTCTACTATTAATAAAGCTATTTGAGTTTTCCTCCATAGAATCGTGTATTTGTGAATCTTGTTGTTTATGAATGCAATTGTATGGTCAATGTATTTCTGATTCTGCATTGTTTATAGTATTATAGATCGAGATGCTTTGATGGTGTTTTGTTACTTTGCCTCTACAGGTATTCTCTAAAGTAGGACAAGTAGGAGAGGAGTTGCAAGCTCTATCAAGGGAAAGAGGAAACAAGCAAGGAGCCAAGCGGAAGATCTAGGTTGGTCCTCTTTGCTTCTCTCTTATCTGTCATACATAAAGGAAATCACAATTTTCTTTGATTGTTTGTTTCTAAGATAGCTACCCATCTTAGTGGGACTAGCAGATCGAAAAGACACTAGTTTTCCCATAAACATAATTCCTACACATGGAACAAATATACTATTTTTATGCTTCTTGATTCCCAACACATGTCGCTCCACTTGGTCACTCAATATGATTGATTTGGAAATCTCTCCCCTTCTCTCCCTAATGTATAAAGTTGGGTTGATAGTGCTACAAGCCCTATCTATGTATTCGTGTAGAGGATTGATATGGAACCCCCAACCATACTCCTCTTGCTTCCTCGTGAGGGATTTGAGTCATTCCTCTTCACTAGACAACTTAAATGCTAACTTCGCACATACTCTTATGAACTCCTCAATTTTCTTATTCTCCTGTAAGACACTTCCTCAGACTGGCTGAATCCTATGCTTCAACATCATAAAATGTGTCATGAAATTCTTAATCCTTTCCCAATCGTCCTCTCCTAGAAATTTTGGTGCCATGTTGAATGTACCTGCATCTTTCTACACCAAATGTCTAACTATCGCAACTTCAACTTGAGCCTTTTATTGGATCTCTGAAAATGGCTCACCTTGCATACTATGTTTTTCATGGTTCCCCTCATGATCATATTCATCATGTCAGTTCACTACTATTGGCTCCTCACTTAATTTTCCTTGAATCTCTTCTTCTCGACCTTCTCCACCTATGGGGACAATGTATTATTCATCCTCTTTGGTTGTCAACCATGGATGCATTATTGGACTGCTATCTAGACTTGATTAATCATATTATTCATGGATGTCCTCCCAGAGATCTATAGACTCATATGTACAAGATTCTACGATATCATTAGGAATAATTTCCTCCTTCCCTTACCAATGTACTTCTAAGTGCTTGTTAGGTTGGATGATTATCATTGGCTTGTGTTGTGTGTGGAGCATGATTGTTCAGAGGTCTTTGTTTCAGCGGGATGTATACCCCAAGAAGTTTTGTACACCCCTCCACGCAGGGGGGTGGGGGGGGACTTGTCCCCCCGCGGGGTCCGGGGGGCCGATCCCCCGGTGGTCCGGGGCAGCGTCCCCTGGCGGGGCTCGGGGCAAGCGCCCCGAAGCTAAAAACATGTAAATTTGCCTTG
>APFE031214150.1:30876-61181 GCA_000404065.3 Pinus taeda | reverse complement strand
CTATTATATGGGAGTATAGGATGTAAATCCTAAAGTCCTTAATAGCTTTAACCAAAGCATATGCTTGTTTTTCCATGATCTGGTACTTGAGGGGTGCATCTCTAAGAGCTTTACTAAAGAAAGCAATGGGTTTCTCATTCCCTCGGTCATCTTTCTGTAGTAAAACTGCAACAATTGTGTGTTGAGAAGCAAAGGAGAATATAATGAACTCTCTATCAAACTGAGGGTTGGTTAAGACAGGGGTTTGAGTAAGGGCAAACTTGATGCCTTCAAACGCTTGATTTGCCTCTACTGTCCATTTTACCTTTGAGTCCTTTTTGAGCATGTTATTCAGCAATCTACTCAGCTCAGCCAGGTTTGGGATAAACCTTCTTAGAAAGTTGATTTTCCCCAGAAAGGCTTGTAATTCATTTATATTCCTTGGGTGGGGCATTTGTTGGATGGCCTGGATTCTGTCTGGGTCAATTCTGATGCCATCTTTGGAAATAATATGACCCAGCAGTTTTCCTTCCTCTAGACCAAACAAAGATTTTTTAGGGTTTAAGGAAATTCCATATTTCCTACAAGTTGTGAATATCTGCCTTAGATGTTTCAAGTGGTCGGTCAGATTTTGAAAAAGGTGTGAGATCATCCAAATAAATGACAAGGAAGTCATGGATCTCTTTAGAAAAAGCAATGTCCATTGCTCTTTGGAATGTAGCCCCTGCATTTTTCAGACCAAACAGCATTTTCACATATTTAAAGGTTCCCCATGGGGTTGTAAATGCTGTTTTGTCCTGATCATCAGGCTGGACCAGGATCTGGTTAAAACCTGAGAACCCATCAAGCAAGGAAATCCTTGAGGCCCCAACTACTCTCTGCAGGATGTGATCTATTTTGGGCAAGGGGTAGTTGTCTTTTAATGATACTTGGTTGAGGTTTCTCAAATCAACACAGAGCCTAATTTCCCCAGTTTTCTTCCTTGTAGGGACTAAATTTGAAATCCAATCAGAGAATCTGATTGGTGCTATAATGCTTGCTTTAAACATTTTTTGTACCTCTTGTTCCATTGCTGGGAGGAGCATAGGATTAATTCTCCTCAGTTTTTGTTTAAAGGGCTTCTGATTTGGCTTTAGTGGGATAGTGTGTTGTATTACAGAGGTGTCATAGGATTTTAGATCATCATAACTCCATGCAAACACATCTTGAAACTCCTTAAAAAGGCAATTTATTTGGGCTTGGTCAGGAGGTAATGCAACTGATAGTTTTATTATTTTGGGCTTTTCAATTGTCCCAATGTTATGCTCCTCTATGGTAGTGTTCATGGGCTGCAATTTTGGTTTATTGGGAACATCATTGGAGTCAAAAATGTCTTCCAAAGGAGCTAAACCTATTGGAAGAAAGTTATCCTTTAATTGTATCACCTCAGTTTCATAATCACCTATATCCTCATATTTACCTTGTTGGATTTCTTGTATGTTGTGTTGGTTGAAGATTGTAGGATGTAGCATTTGATTAGCTGTTTTGGGTGATATTTCTCGGTTGTTGTGTTTACCATGTATTTGTGGTTGATTTTCTGTCTCAAGTATTTGTGATTGATTTGCTGTCTCAGTGTCTATGTTTAGACCTGAAAACTCTTCTTGTAAAGTCAGAAAATTGTTGATTTGTGTGTCATTGTCAAACACCTGCCAGTCCTTTATATTCTTTGGGACAGATGGTCTGTGTTTTACCTCAGCAGTGAAACAGTGATGGGGCTCAAAAGGAAGCTTGCAGGTACTTGCAAACGTGGCTAGACTATGAGCATGAAGGTTTTGAGCCCTAGGAATTTTGGTGATTTGGAATTCGGTGAAGGACTCTAGTAGCTCAGTGGCGGCAGACCTATAAGATCAGAGTCTTTTGTCATTGGTAACAAAATTGCCTTTCACTTGTTAGATAACTAGGTCAGAGTCTCCTAGGATTGATACTTTCATGGCTTGTAGGGATTGTATTAATTTGAGGCCTAGTAAGAGAGCCTCGTACTCAGCCATGTTGTTAGTGCATTTAAAGTTTAATCTATAGGCTCTGCCTTCTGCATGGCAGTTTTGTTTGTTGTGCACCCACACTCCAGCCCCTGCCCCTAATTTGTTAACTGATCCATCAAATTCTAGGAACCACAGGATTTCATGTTCTAGGGGAGGTTGAGTAATATCTCTTTGGTCTGGACTTGTGAGTTGAAGTTTAGGTTGTTTATTTAGTTTGACTTCTGGGACAGTCTTCTGATTTGGTGGGGTCAGTTTTGTTTCTAGAGGAACAGTTTGTTTGTTAGACTCCTGATTTTGTTTATGTGTCTTGGTTTCCTCATTATTTGGCCTGTCCTCTAGAATACTTCCATCTTTTGACTCAACCAATGTTTCCAAGTCAGGATTTCCTTCATTGATATTCTGACCTGTTTTGATTATCTGGTTTTCTTCATTGTTTGTGTTACCTGTATTGTCATTGAACAAAATATATGAGTCTATGTCAGAATGGACAGCATATATGGGGAAGTTTTGAGGCTTTTCCTCAGTGCTGACCATGTACTTCATCAGTGACTCTCTATATAATCTCTTGGGTTGACCAAAGACTGTGGTTGTAGCATATGACATGTCCAATTGAAGGGACCCTTGAAGTTTAGCTCCCCATGACCTTGATAATAACATCCCATACTTGGGTGGGATATCAGCAACAACCACATCCATTAAGATTGTTTTATTTGGGTATTGGACCAGGGATACACATAAGTCTTTTATCAGGCCTAGACATTTAACTTGGCTGGAATCAAATGAGAACAGGTCTTTGTATGGCCTGGTAATATCTAAATTCAGCCTTTCCATGACAGATTTTGGCATCAGGTTATGAGAGGCACCTGAGTCAAACATTGCATTGTGTAATATCTTGTCATGGATATGCAAGCTAACATAAAATGGTAATATCCCTATGCCTGTCATTTTCCCATCAACTTCTAGACCAAATAGTAATTCAGGGGTGTCATCCAACACATTTACATTGTCTTTGCTTTGAGTGAGTTGAAGAGACTTCTCAATCTGTTGCTTATAGATATCATGTTTGGCTAGCTCTGCAAGAGGAATGGCTATTTTTAATTTGCCGATTTCAGCCTCCAAGTCAAAGGATTTTTCAAACTGGGCCTTAATGTTGTGGGTGACCACCTTTTCCTTATGTGGCAAAGTTTCTTCTTGATCTTGGGGCTTGTGTTTTTCATTCAGCTCTTGAGGCCTTTTGCTTAGATTGGGAAGTATAGATGATGTAGCTTGTGGATTTTGTGTTTGTTCAGTAACTTCTTCAATAGTTACTTCCTTTGTGTGTGAATCAGTTGTATTCATTGGTTCTGTTACTATGGCAATCTTGGGCTGCAGTCTATCCTTGGTTTTTTCAGGCTGTGTTATATTTATAGTCCTACTTCTTAGTTTGTATTGTTTATGGACTTCATAGACAGTGGTGTCATAGCCTTGTTTGAAATCAAATGATTCACCTGACTTTGTTTGGAACTGTTTACTGTCTTCTTCTTCATGATCTTCTTGACTTAGGAAGACTTGGTGCTCATCATCAAGGCCCATTAGGTCGATATGGGTATCATCCACTTGTTCCTATGATGTAGATGTTTCACCATAGTTTTCTTGAAATGGAGGTCTTATTTCTGGATCATTATTAGCCTTACCCAAACTAGGGTTCTGATTCCTCCTAAAGTTCGGATTCCTGTTGGAGTTGTTTGGTGATGCTTCCCATGAAGACTTCCTCTCCACAGATTCTACCCTATCACCCAACCTCTTCATACCAGAAATTATTGCATCTAATTTTTGGTCAAAGGCTGAGGGTTCCTCTTTAATGGCAACTCTCTTTTCTAATCTAGCCCTGTTCCTCTTAGCAATCAGGTTTGCCTCAACTATGACAGCAACCTTCTGAGCTTCTTCAAGGGTTTGGGGGGCTCTTTCTTTTAATTGGTAAGCCATATCAGGGTCAAATCCATCTGGAAATTTGTATAAAGCCAAATCAGGGGGAGGTCTCAGGTTTTGGGGTATTGCATTATATACATTATTAAACCTAGCACAGTATTCCAGAACTGTCTCTTGAGGACCTCTCTTAATCATGTCATATTCACCAAGTATATGTAGGGGATCCTTCTTTTTCTCCCATCTGTTTGTGAAGGATTGGTAAAGCTCATTAGGGGTGGTGATGGTATTTGCAGGAAGTGATCTGAACCAAGTTCGAACATCACCTGTTAAGCTTTGGACAAAGATTCTCATCCTCACACTCTCATCATCTATCTCATAGTTTTCAAAATGATCATACATTCTCTTAGCATGCTGAATAGCAGAATAAGGGCCAGTGGAGTCAAAATATGAGATTTTGGCTTGGTAATCCTGAGGTAGAGCCACAGGATTGGCAGGTAATTGCAGAGGTGCATACCTCATAGCCATATTCACAAGGTTTTGGGGATTGACAAGGACAACTGGGATAGAAGGAACAGTGGGTACCACAGGGGTAACAGGTATAGAAGGATTTAGAGTGTTGGTCAAGGGAGTATGTGTGGGGGAAGAAGATGTGGGTGGAGGGCTTTGAGATGTGGATGGAGAACTAGGGGAATTAGGGGTGGAACGAAAAAGTACTTTGATTGGAGTGGAGATGGGGTTGGGGTGAACTGTCTCTGGACTAAGGTCAGCAAGATTATCTGGCCCATGCTGCTTCTTAATGAATTTGGAGATTGTATTAGGATTTTCAAAGACAGTAGGAGGGTTTGGGTCAGGATTTGCCCTGGTGTACTGAAGATTCTTCTTGGGAGCCAGTTTCTGAACTGGTCTTTTTGATTTCTTAGGAAAATCTTGTATAGCAAGGACTGGACAGGATTTTGAAAGGCTGTATGTGTCTCCAAATGAGTATAAAAATTACCTAAATCAACTCTTCCTTGAGGCTGTAAGTGTTGCTACAGAGACAGCTTTGAAGGCTTCTTGACTGATATTCAGATTTCAAGTGTAATTTTTGGCAGACATACAGTATTTTCTAAATCCTGAAAGTCCCCAGTGGAGTCGCCATTTATGTTAACACCCAGGTTGTTCCCTGTGACTCCCAAGGGAATACGGTCGGGGTAACCACTAACCAATCTTTGGACTACAGCTTCTAGCCCAGCTGTAATCAGAGAGGGCTCTCTCTGTAAGGTTTGTCACTGTTTTTATGGAGTTTTTAGGCTAGTTATGAGGTAAAGGTTTGTTTGTTTTGTGTTTGGTTGGTAGGATGACTTCTGATAATTTTGAAATGCTCTCTGCAGGTAAATTAATCCATTGGGCAATGGAGTCTGTGGCTGAGGGTTTCTTGGAATCCTGAGTTTGGCGCAACTGGAATTACAGGGCCTTTATATATTTTATGAAACAAACTGTAGATTGTGATAATGGATTGTGAACAACCAGTGAAAAGCAGTAAAGAATTCTTCACTAAGTTGGGATGTGAGAAAGGGATGTATTCCATAGGAGCAAACTTGAATTCCTGAAACAATAGATCACTGTCATGATATAGTGTGAAAGGTAGCAATTAAGAATTACACTTTCATTACCATAACTGAAGAAAACATTTATAATAGCTTAGATTGAGTTCAGGGTAATCTGTGATTAAATCCTGAGACTATTCTTTTTCCTTGCTATTTAGATATTTAATACATGGAAAACATGAATGATATATGAAAGATAACAAACATATAACAAAGAGCAACAAGAGAAAACTTATTGAGTCATGAGATACGCAGGAATCCTGCAACATTCAGCTATACACCAGCAAGACATCAAGAGACACAGAGCTTTGGAAATTCCATCATCCTTTGTATTAATTCTCTGAAGATTTACAGTATAAGAGGAGCAAAATAGATATCAAAAGATTTCTTACATCCAATGTCCAACCCCTGCTAACAAGTGCGAGGGGGAATATATAGAAGTCTATTACAAAATATCTCAGGATTTGAGTCATCTGAGAGGGAAAATATCTTCTTTAACTCATACAGGGATTGCAGATGAGAAGTTATTACAATCTTTAATGTACTTTAAAGGCTCTTAACTCCTTGTCAGAGCAATTTTGACCTTTGGAGCTTACGGAGTCGGTTGAGCGCTTTGGAGTAACTGCTGAATGACGTGTCCGTGCAGCTGTATCTTCCTGTAGCTTCTTGGCCCTATCACCTGTGACTGTTGATGCTGCTGTGGTGGCCGAATACCTATGCTGAGTTGGCTCAACCTCTTTCTGCATACCTATTTATGTGTCTTTATTTTCCTGTGTATAAAAATTTAAATAATTTCAAAAAAGCAAAATCACAATTACTGACTTTGATTTAATAGTAACCATATCAACTCTTCCCACACATCTAATGCAGGCAATTGATGTTTCAAAATTGACCCCATGATCTCATCAGCCTCTGTATATTTGTAAAAATGAGGAGGCTCATCAAACAAATGTGTGATCTCATTCATAATAAAAAATAAATTTTCTAACCTGTTGAAGAGGATCTACCCCGTTATTGGCCCTGTCTCTGCTGATGAACTGGCTGCCTCTGAGATCTGATTTTGTGCAAAAGTATTTACTCTCTTGGCATATTTCTCATGTGAGAGAAAGTTTCCTGATGGCTCCAGCAGACTAGGCAGACCTCTGTTTTGCAATGCCAAAAACCTGTTTTGAAACTTGTTGACATCTGCTTGCATGTCCTGGACTCTTCGCTCCAGGGTCTGGACTAGGCTTCTCAATGTCAGGACCCTTTTGATTAGTGAGATGGTTTCTGTCCTGTTTCCAATTCCCATTTTTATGAGCTGGGAACTTGTTCTATAGTTCAGCACATTAATCATTTTATTGGTAATCTCAGGCATACTGCCTAGAGATGCCCTTGCTCGTTGTGTCTCTTTATGTGCTCTTCCAATGAGCATTATTTGCTCATGGATGGCCTCAATGTATTCCCATTGATCTGTAATACATTGGCCAATATGGCCCCATATGACCCTCTTGAGCTCTGATGTGACTTTGTCCAAAGTGAGCTCTTTCTCCAGATCAACTATCCTCTTCTTGAGGGCCTTTACCTCCCTCTCTCTTTCTGCCACATTCTGCTTGGACTTGTCATATTTTTCATTGATTTTTGCCAGATTGTCTTTGGCTTGATTCAGCTCAGACATCTGGGACTCCAAGACCTGAATTTCGTTCCTCAGCTTCTGCATATCCAGGCTTTCAGCCTGCTCCGTTGTTGGTGCTGAGGTGGTTGGTGATGAAGTGTCTGGGGCTGCTTGCTGTACCTGTTGGCTGGGAGGGGCGGTGTCTTGAGGGGTCTCCTCAAGATTTATTGTTTCTGGAGGTGGTTGTGAGGTTTTCCCTGCCTCCTTTTGCTGTAATGTTGCCTCCAATGTAGCCTCTGATTCCTGCAGCTTTTCCCGAGTTTGGAGGAGCTCTTTGTATAGAGTCATTAATAGAGCAGCTGCATACTTTTCCTGCCTTTGCTGGGCAACCTCTTCTGTTTGTGGTTGAATAGTTGGTGGGATTTTGAGCATCTTTTTCATTGCTGCCATGTTAGCATCCCTTAGCTTCAGGATTTCTTGCACAGCCTTCACGTCTTTAGGATCATGCCCGAGCTCTATTATAATTTCTTCTAGAGCTTTGATCCTATTGTCCTTGGCCTGAGAGGAAGCTCTTTCCATCTCAAGCTGTGCAGCAGTGTTATTCAGGCTATTTTGCAGCCTGTAGTTGACCAGGGTCTTGTCAGCCAATGTGGCATAGACCATCTCACCCGTCTGTTTATGGAGCTCTATTTGATCCATTGGGTGGATGTCTTTTGATAGGACCTCCAAATTGGTCCTGATGTAGTCTGCAGCTGATTGTGGTTGTTGCACTGTCGGTGTAAAGTGGCTCATGATCATCTTTCCTTCCTGAGTATCATAAGCAGACATGAGCCTTTGCTGGTTTGTAGGGGCCATTTTTAATAGGTGATTGTAAAGTTGCAGCTTTAGTGGTTCATTTCTGCTCTTTATATCTTTAAATTGCTGCTTAATGCTTCTCTCACCTTGCCTCCTTTGTCCTGAGGAGCTCACTTCTCCTACTGCTGCCCTGTCTTGCTCCTGTTGGAAGGAGCTGGCTGAGGCCTCCATGCTGGGCAGGCCTGTTCCCGAAGTCTACATCAGAGAAGGGATTCAATCTTTGCCTTTTCTCTAGTGATACAGTAAGGGGTGTTTCCCTATCTCTTTTTCTGTTTACGTCCTCCCTTTGAGGGGTTTGGAGGACAGAGGAGTCAACCCCTGAATCCTGCCTTGGAGGTGCCATTGGTGTTGTCTTCTGCTGGGTGGCCATTGGGGCCTCTGCTGATTGCTCCTCCTGCACCTGTTGGTCCTTTTGTTGTTGTTCCTGTTGGGGTGGCTGCACTTGACCCTGTTGTGCTTTTGGCCCTTCCATACCTTTCTCCTTGCCCTTGCTCTGAGCCTGGCCTGTGGTTTGTTTTGCCTCTTGAGGTGCTGCAGATGATGAGGCCACTACTCCTGCTTGAGGCTTTGGCAGAGTCAGTACCTGTGAAGGAGATTCCAAGTCAGCCATTTTCAATAAATGCCTTCTGGCCCTTTCATTTAATTCTTCCTGAGTAATTGGTTCTTCCAGTGTGTTCCTTCTCCATTTTGGTTGGTTGGCATCTCTTTCAATGTAGGGCATGCTCACATGTTCATAGCTGGAGAGCTTGTATTTCAGCCTTCTTAAGGATATGGTCATGTTAGGGTCATAAGGCTTCCAAAGGAAGCTTTGTTTTAGGCCAAGGCCTTCTAGTTTCCTGTCAGCTTCTTTCCAGCCTTCCCTTTTGTTTAAGACAAGGTGGCCCAATTGATTTCTTACTTTTAGCTGTGCCTTCTTGCCCTTGCCTGCAAAGTGCACCATATCAGCGTTGCCAAATTGCCTGAAATATTCTAAGGCAAACAGTCTCATAGGCACATACTTGGGCAATCTGTATGGGCGCAACTCACACCCATATATTCTGATTACAGTATAGTGTTGGTAAAAGTACCAATCCCCTATGATGTATGCCTTGGACAGTTGCAGAATCCTCTGCATCTCATCAGTCAGTCTAGGAGGGGGTGAGGTTAAAAATAAAGACATGGCTGGATGGATGAAGAGGTTTATGAACTCATAGTATGTATATGGAGAGTATGTGCTGAGGTTAAACACTGAGGTCCAGTACACCACTGACCTTGGATTGCCTACTGCATCCGTTCTCTTGATCTCAAAGGAGAACTTCTCATGTTGGTAGTACAGGATGAGGTCGTAAATGTAGGAGGTGTATCTGAACACCTTCTCTCTGGACAAGTTCAAGAACTGCTCATGAATCTTATCTGAAATGTATGTAGCATAGTCATAACAGATTGGAGTCTTGCCAGGGGAAAACATTGTCATCATTACTAGTACAGTTTCCTCAATAAATTCCAGTGACTTGTACCCCAAAACTGAACTAATCATGTATGCAAGGTCTACACCCAGTTGATTGAGGTAGCCATCAAAAATGGGAGGGTGCAGCACTGTGTCAGAGTTTGTAATGAACAATTGATTTAGCTTCAGGATCTGTGCCTCTGTTAATATCTTGGCTCCTTGGTTGATCAGGTCCATTAGGGATAAGGGGACCAATTTCTTCTGGGTCTTGAACTGCAGCATTTCTTTGATGGCCTCAGGGGTCATGTAGAATACCACTGCACCTGTAGGGTCAAGCATAGCCCTCTGCATGGGGTCATAGCAGACAGCACATAGATGAATCAGGTCAGGGAACTGGTTGACCTGAGGGAGCTTGAAAATTGGGAGGAAGGAATCCCAAATGCCTAGAATGTCTGTCCCATCCTTATGCCTGGCTTTAAGCTCATTTAACAGATGAATGTGGAACTTGCATTTTGGTGAGGAGTTCTCTGAGATTTGGTAGTCTAGGTCTGCCAAATCCTGCCACTCCAGCTCTCTCTGGGGGGCATTTAGGGGAGCAATATTGAGGGCTACTGGTGCCACTGGAGTCTCCATGCTTGTTCGGATACTGACTGGTAAGAAATTTGTTGCTTCTTGGGCCGGAAGAGCACTGTCTGAGCGAAAAGGCAAATTGAAAAAGCAAGGTAATAGGGTAAGTGCACAGCAGTTGAAATACTGTTCTAGTCTTTAAGAAGGCAAATATTAGCCTTTCACAGGCCTTTCTCAGCAATTTAGTGCAGGTTTTAGGTTCTAGTTCACGACTGCGCGAACGAAGAATGCGGGCTCTTTCACTGAAATTTTCAATCTAGATGGCTCGGCTGGTGAAATTCGACCTTTAATTTTCCAAGAGGGAGCTGGGTTTGAGTAGTTTTCTGGTGATGTTTAAGTGTTTTCTGTGCTTAAGGTGCTTTTAGCAATTACTAAGAAAAACTAGGTTTCAAAGAGGTTTTTACGGACAAATACCTGGCAGATGGATTGCTTGGGTCGGAACAGCAGTTGGGTACGAGTGCTGAAGCTCTCTGGTTGGTTTTGAACCGGTTGTCGAATTCTTTGTCGTAAAACGCATGCAGAGAGTGCAGAAGTGTTTTTGCCAAAAAGTGCAAAAAACACGTAATTTTGGCAAAATATGACTTTTTTGGCTTATTGGCGCCCTTTTTTAAATGACGTTAGCATGACGTCAGCAAGTGGGTCCGGGTTGGGTGACATCAGCAGGACGTCATCAAGTGACGTGGCGGCCTAAGACTGGTCCACGGGGGTGGTGAGGTGGAGAGCAGGTGGACCAGTGGTGGGCGAGGCGCGCAGTCATTGCGCTAACGGAGGTGGTACGAGGGCGCTGACAGAGGCGGACATGTGGCGCAATATCTCGGCTACCTCTTATATGGCAGGGAATCTATTAGAGGGGGCTCTGATGGACTTTGGGGGCGACGCGTGGACCCGCATGACATCAGCGTCTGACAGATATCGGACGATATCTGCCGGACGTTGGGGCCCCTCCGATACGAGTGTCAACCGTTGGATTAAAATTGTTGGATCGGAGGGCTATCTGGCCACTAATCTACATGAGCAATACAGTCATCGGGAGGGGATTATAATAATGTTTTCGGTGGTAATTGCGCCTGGTGGGACCCTTAGGCATTTTAATAAATTTCAATACTTTTCCAATGTATTTCTTTGTTAAAACGTATATAGCCGATGACTTTAGAAAAAGGCATAATAGAGGGTTTTATGACATTTTCACATAAACGCGCAAAGGATAAAAACTTAGGATAGGCGGGTTTTCAATGAAATTTCATGTAAAGGCACAAAAATGGCTCCCGACCTTAGGATAAGGCGGGGAAAGTGGGTTTCATCATATTTTTGCCTTTGAGTGGGTATAAGGGTGCAAAAAATGGTTTTTTTCAAGGGTTTTTAGGCAAAAATGGAGAGTTGGCTAGGTAGATGAGTTCTGATGGAGAAAAGAGGTTAGGCTTGTGTTCTTGAGCTTAACCAGGTGTTAATTCAATTCCCTAGTTTTGAACCATAGGGCTATAATGCCAAAGAGGGGGTATTTATACATTGCTTGGGGTTTATACACCATGGTGTTATAATAGTAGGGAAAGGGTAACATAGGGAGCTAAATAATACGAGTTAGAGGTTAATATGGAGGGAGACGGTGAATGAAGAGTGGTATTACTAAGTTTTCTTGGAAACAACTTAGCTTAAAGAGTAGATCAAAAAGAAAAGAACTTTACACAAGAAATGTGGCTTCTGAAGGCCATAAGAACCAACATAAAACCTTGAATCTCTCTTATGAACCCATCTTGTGAAGGGATTTTAGTAATGAGTGGTAAACAAAGGGAAAAAGGGAAGTTAGACATGCTCCATTTTTGTTGTTTTCCTTGTATTTTGTCAGCAAACTTCTGCTTGGAAGGAACACCACTTCTACAACCCCTATCTACCTACCCAACTATCTTGCCTAGCATTTTTTGTTTCTTCTTGGAGGGTGCACTTGGACTTGCAAACCCTTTATGTACGTTTTCTTTTCCATTGGCTTTTTTGCTTTGATCTCCTGTCTAGCACTACCCTTATTTCTTCCAAGGCCCCAGATTAAGCAGTTGGGAACCTTAGTTTTCTCTGCCTAACTTACTGATCTGCCAAGATTAAACAGTTTGGACAAATTTCTTTCTCTATTCTACAACAAAAATTGAAAACATGGCATGATCCAGATTGGACTGTTGGATCATCCATCAAAACTTTAATGGGCATGAAGGCATGTACACACCTTGTCTCAGCTTGAAAATATGGGATCTTTGTGGCAGCAAAGCAGAGCATATTTGGCACTTGAATTTGCCAATCATGATATATGAAACCTATTGGTATAGGTATCCAACAACTAGCACATATTAGAAGATCAACACGGACACTATGCATTAGTGTGTTTCCAGTTTGATTGCACCCAAGAAGACCATGTGCATGTTAAAAGACGATTTGGATGGAGGAGCCACAGCAATGCACCAGGATGCAATGAAGGAAAGAGTTTGCTTCAACAAGATGTCACCATGGATCACATGCACACCATCAAAGATGACCAAGCTTGGCATCAACTCACCACCTTCACCATCACAAGCTTGCTAAAGAGTTGGTCTCATCACAACGAAACAAGTGTCAGTGATGTCTTGCATGGCTTGCTCAAGCCATTTTGTCTCACATGGGCACATGTGCATTGTAATGTAATGTCTTGTCAACTGGAAGTTCAAGTGTCGATAGTTGGATGTAATAGTCATAGAGTAGTTGAAGAGTCATGAGGATAGATGAACAGTCACAGAGGGCAATGTCAAGGGTCACCCCATCCTTTGCTATAAATAGTCCCTCATAACTCATTGTAAAGGCTTTTGGTTAGCCAAGCTTCCGATAGGACTATCTTAGAGAAAGCTTGGACAATATTGTAATGACCCTTGGCTTCTCCAATGCGCAGAGCTAGTACATCTCTTTCGAGGAGCAGGTAGTTGTGCCTATAATGTTCAGTTGTCGGAACTAGTGGTTGGACATGGACATATTGTATGACTGGATCTTACATTACTTAATATAACAGATCCATCGTGTTTCATGCATATGTTGTATTGTACTCTGATATATGGTTTACTCTAAATGATATATGTATTTGTTTGCTTACGCATGCATGTATGGATTATTCTATATAATTATGTGTGAATATTTCTGAAGTGTGTTGTTGCTTTAACCATCACTTTAGATTGCTCTCTAACTTTCTTTCCATCTTATGATGCATCTTCGCTCATGTGTTCCCTTCCAAGCTGTGTACTATTACAGGCTTCCAAGGGGCACACTCACTTCACCCTCAGTGTGTTAGAGACTCTCGTGCACCTTCCTTGACTTACTGTAGCTGTCACACCCTTGATACCAACAGGGACATCTCACTTGCGCCTGTGCGAAATTGCGGTCAAGGCATTACTGTATGACCCACTGCTGGGACTCATATACCAAATGGTCTGAGGTCTAATTGGGACTTCTTATTGGAGAGATTCCCTTACATGTTGGAGGGTCCAACACCATCAACACAAGTTCATCTCAGTATTTTCATCAAACACACCCATAACCACTCATGATCCTAATAAATGTATGACATAAAATTTTCATATCTAGTTCATTTAACACTCCTCTTCCTTGTAGTTGCTCATCAATTTAGGCTTCAATTCATCCCTTCCTCTTTATGCAGTCCCTTGGGAGATCTACCCATTCAAGGCTTTCCTACATAAGAATAATAAAGAGACTATAATAGTCCTATACCCAAGGCATCCTACTAGCTTACTCTAACATGTTTTTCATTTCATTATTCATGGATTCTTATAGCCAAGTCATCCCTCTAGCTTGCTCTGAAATGATTTACTCAGTATGGACCTCCAATGTCAATGTAGTGGTCTTGTTCCTAAGCTCTCTGATTCACAAACTTTATCTAGCATACCTAGATATATTAATCATGTCATCTATATCATGACATAAAAATTCTCATGAGATATTAAAAAAATTGCAACAATGTTTTTTTGTCTTCCACACTTGCTCCATATTAAAGTGAGGGCTCAAAAATATGAGACTTTCCTCTTTGAATATGGTAATATTCTCATCCTTCATCAATGGTTTACACTTCATGCCACAAACAAGAAACATTATGTTATTTTTACATGTATAAACTATTTTCTATATATTATTTATAACAACCACTAAATTGTTTCTTAAGAACCACTTACATGGTTAATTATTCAAACAATATAGTAGCATTTAATACCAATCAAAAGGAAAACATGATTGCACTACATATCAATTCAATATCATCTCAATCATTATAAAAAATATCATATGGGAATCAGACTTTTCTTGCCAGTAAATTAAATTGTTGCTTGCCCTACATAAGCATGCATGCATTTACTGCATCAAATATATAGATTACTAACTTTTCAGAAATCATGAGCATGTAAAATGTGATAATACCACTATCACATTCCATTCATTCCCTCCATGCATTATCAATCATAATTTTTCTTTAACTTATGAGTGTTTCACTCATTTCTCTAACTGTTGTTCAGTGTGGTCACTCACACATGCATAGATTTTCTAAGATTTTACTAAATCTAATGAGCTAGTAGCTTTCTTCCTTTATCATAACCCTTTGGAATATTCAATATTTCTATTCATTTGAAATTATTTTAGAAGAAATACAACTCAGTCTGAAGGAATTCTTAGCCGATTCCTTCAACTTACCAATTGCATCATCCTAGCTGATTTCTGATACATATATGGTTTCCATGACCATTTATTCCTAGCTTGATTTCTCAAGGAGTCCACATAACTCCTTCTTTATACTTCTTTTATGGAAATTTTCTTGCATTATTCTCAAGGTTCTTGTATGATTGAAGGAACTTCCTTACCTTAGATCCATTCAACTAAATGGTATTTAATATCAAATTTCTAAGAGCAACTTGTGCCCTTTCTTGATTCACATATTCATTCACACATCAGTTGTGATTCAAATCAATTAAAACATGTTCCACAATATCTTCTAGTTCAAAATCCAATTCATTTGACTCATTTATTCATTTTAAATATCTATTTTAGGCATCAACAATCAATCAAATCAGCCTCAAGCTTATGTACATGTACATACATATGTATGTGTGTGTGTGTGCGTGCGTTTACATTCCAACTTTTCTTGTTCGTAAAAAACATCAATAGGGATGAGAACCATGGATTTTCCCTTATAATTCCTTTGCATAACTTAAGAATTCATGACAACTCTGCTTCATTTTCTTCAACACTTAATATCAACTAGGCTTGCCATTTCCTCCTAGATTTAGTCCATTATTGTACATAACATACACTTCAAAAGACCATATTAGTATCCAACACATTAATCTTCTGCAATTAGATTTAAAATTGTAGCTTAAATCTTGTCTAACATTATAAAAATAATTAGCTATTTTCTTCATTGTTTTATAACTCTACTTCTACTTCCTCAATCATAGATTTCTGTAGTCCATTCATACGTGACTATATCAACAAGAAAATTTCCTTAGTTGCAACATCTAGTAGCCCTTGAGATGATCTCCAATGATCCAAGCAAATATTGGTGGCCACCTGCCTATTCCACATGAACCCCCACCATTGTTTCTTTTAGTTTTTCAATTTCCTTAGTTGTAGCACAGTTTACTATTTTTGGTAGCTTTTCGGGTCCTAAACTTCCAGAGCCATTTTGTGGCCCTAAGAGACATTTTTTTGGCCATATTCATCCAAAAAAAATCATTGAAATCACATCTTTAGTTGTAGTCCTCGGAGAGATCTTTCCAACGACGTATCATGCACGTCAAATGGAGATAATATGACCAAGTTACAAACTCGGCAAGTTGACTACCCAACTAACCCCAACAAGGCCAATAAATTCTTGGTGTTACATCTCCTCAGGTTAGGGATTTCTCTTATTGATCAATAATAAAAATTCCCTTAAGCCTTGTTGTAATTGAGTTCAGAGCCATGTAGCCGCCACATCTCTTCTTAGAGATAAGATACCTTTGCCCGAGCTAGTCTCATTTCCATTTTGTTTGTAAACATACTTCATTATTTGATATTAATGAAAGATAGTGTTATTTCTGTTGCATCTATGTATTTATGGTTATATCTATAATTTGTCATTTTCCTATTTAAATTCGGATCATCCACTTCATCAGTTAGTGAGTTAGTACCAACTCTATCATTCTAGCTACTTACCTCTTCATTTCATGTGTAATATATAAACATACATTCAAATTATGCATTCAAGCATGAATTCAAACAATGCCTCAATTGTGCACACTATCATGCTCATGTATTTCCTACACACCCCCTACTTTTTTCTTTCTCATATTTAGGTTCATATATTAAACAAAAAAACAACCTGCCTTAGAAGAGCTTATAGAAATTTGAATGGCCTATCTCATAAGCATAAGCATAACATGTTGTTCTCTTTCATGTGGCAATGAATAACAAGAAATAATTTATTCCAAGTAATATAGAATTATTACATGACCACTAACCTCACCTAGAGAATATCTAGTACTATCTCTTGATTTTCTTGTAATTCACATTATTATCATTTCTAATATTAAGTTTTGATAAACAAAATTCTTACCTTATTCCTTCTCAATATTTTGAGCATACTAAAAATGTACGTGCATGGGTATCATCATTTATTAGATGCTACATAATCAATTAGTATCTTTCGAAGGGTTCTTGTATTCCTCTTTACCAACTTCTTGATCAACAATTTATTATACATAGCCTTATCTCTAGAAGACTATATGCAACATCCTCATTAGCTTATCAATTCGTGCCGTCAACAAGTAATTGGTTACATGTTAATAATTAACCATGGTTAGCCTCATAATCATCTTATATCAATAGACTAGTTTGAGTGTTTATTCATGTTATATGTATGCTCATTCATTATTGTATGCATCTAACATGTTTGTATGCACCCAACATATCATTTTCCTTGTACCTATTAGTGCATTTGTATTTTTGGTAATTCAATCTCTTACAATTCTTCATGCCCATGCTATTATTCATCCACATATAACAATATTTTCAAAACTTTAAAAAAAAAAGAGTGTTAGGTAAAATTGACTCAGAGTAAAGAGCCAAACTTGATTGGGTCAAATGATAGTGGTATTGGACACGTGGTTTAGCGTACCCATGGTGTTCTACCCATGGGATTCATGTGATGGAGCCTTTAAAGGTTGGATAAGAGCTCTTTGTATTGAGGCCAAGTAGGTGAGTGGTGAAGGTTCGCTTTGCTGGTTTTGCTAGGGCTTTTGCCAAGGGATAATGGAATTTATTAGGCTAGGTTTTTCCCAGAAGTTGGGGTTTTGCCAAGACAAAATGTGTGCATATTGTTAATCTATGTTTTTTTCCTGGTTATTTAAGTTTGCTTGTAGTAAATAATTATTTTTCTCACAATAAATTTTCCTACATTTGGTATCAGAGCCAGATATTGGCTTTAGAGGGATGCCTCTATTGTCAAGGGTTTATTTGGCTTGGTGAGTGAGAAGTGACATCACATGTGCAGAGTAGTCATGCCAACTAAATGGGCTTCATGGAATATGAGGAGATCGAAAGCTTTCGAAAACAAGATATTGAGATCATCTAGAGTGGAATGGTGATGATTCTTGAATGGATTGTGGACCTCACAGATTATTTGAAGTATGCGAGATTTAAAAAGTGCATCCCCATCCTAACATGAAGGTTGAGGCAGGGTTCTTGAATATCTACTTGGCGTAGGAGAGGGGCAATCAATTCTGTAAAATAAGTGCACATGATAAAGTCCTAGCAAAGATATAGAGATTGTTGTAGACATACAAAAGTGATTAGTTCAGCATAATGATCATGGGTCACAACTCGGATAATATGTTGGAAGTAATTAGTGCATATGTTATTGTAAATACATGGTTGAATAGTTCTTTATAGAGGAATTATTTAAAGTGTTACGAGCTAGCTATGCAACCCTTGCAACATGAACTTCGATGCAAGGACATACCAATGCTAACATTGTAAGAGCCATGTTGAAGGTGATGATTGGTGGAAACTTTTTAACCAACATCTGTGTGGAGATGTGATATAAGTTAATACAATGGCCACTAATACCAATCAAGGATGATGTTATGGATCGATTCTCGACTAAAGGACTCATTTCCAATAGATTGAAAAAAGAGGGTAGAAAGGATCACTACTTTCTATATGGATCTAGACCCCAGAAAAAGGCATGATATGAGATATATTTTAGGTGACCTATCCAAAGTGTTTATCATATTCGAGAAATTTCAAAGTGAAGGAAAGGAAATAGGGGATAGACAAGTGCTACATTTTTTATGATTTTGATTCAAAGGCTACCATGATGGTTGGGGCGTATCTGGATTGAGAAAACCCCAATGAGGATTATTTTTCACAATTGATTATATCTATAGTTTTTTTAATCTAATAAGAAAGAGTATTGGGTGCCTGCTAGTTTTATGCCCAGACGATTTTGAAGGGATAGATCATGGATTTTTTTATGCATTAGATATTGTTGTTAGTGAAGCCCAAACCTTGCTTGGATCCTAAGAATTGTAATACATTTAAATTGGTTCAATATCGTTCTAGTGTGATTATTGGCTATGACTTACTTGTTGAGCGACAAATTGAATAAAACGGTCGATCACATGATTTTGGTAAGTGTTGGAGTGAGAACACAAAAATTGGCTAGTGTATTGTTGGAAAGTAGCATGTTCAATGAGAGGAAGACAAAATAATGTGCTAGGATAGTAACAATGATTAAAAAAAAAAAAATTTAATGGAGTTCAAATATTTATTGCATGTAAATAGGCATGGGCACACTATTGTAAGAGAAGGTAACACATTCATAGCCTTGGGTAATTTCCAGTAAAATTTCGAGTTAGACTTAAGTGATAAGGGGAATGATAAGTTAATGGATACCCCAGGTATAAACATTGAGGGAGGAAAGGGCCATAGTGAGCAAGGTTGACTCACTTGGCAGGATTAGCTGGATTTAGTCAAGGAAACCCCAAGTCAAGGTTTAATGGTAGAATGTTAGGTAAACATGATTTGGGGGAAATAAACAAAGTTGATCAATTCAAATGGTAGTGGTTTTCGGTATGTGGTTTAATGTACCCATGATATTAAACCCATGAGATTCAAGTAATGGAGCCTTTAAAAGGTAGGGAAGAACTCTATTGTAATGAGGCTAGAGCGGTGAGTGGTGAAGGATCACTTGGCCATCTTGGCCAAGGTTTTTTTCCAAGGGCTAATGTAATTATGTTAGGATCAATTTTGTCTCGGAGTTGGAGTTTTCCTAGGATAAAATGTGTTATCACCTAAAAAGTGGCCACCTAACCATTTTCCACTAGGATGGTTAAAATACGCCACGTAGTATGGGCTTTTACACAATAAAACGCACTTTTACTTTAGGAAATATTTTATAGAACCATTTTTCCTAAAAAAATTCTAAAAAATAACCCAAAAAAACCCATACGAATAATCAAATAAATCAATATTTATTTATTGTTCCCTTGAAATAATTATTAAATCATATTTATTAATTATTTATAACCACATTACCCATGAATAATTAAATATATCATTATTTATTTATTATTCCTTGATCAGCACATTCCTCCAATGAAATAATTAATTTTCTAGTAATTATTTCTATCTCACTCTGACCATACCTCCTATAGTAATTAATAAAGAATTTTTATTTATTAATTGCTTTAACCATTTTTCTTAACTAACTCAATAAATCATTATTGTTTACTTAGTTCACTAGATAAATATTTTTGAATATTCTATTAATCTTTTCTTGTCTTAAGTATATTAAAGTACTCCTAATGATTAGATCTTGATTTGGTCCAATATTATTTTTTTATTCCACTAGATCTAGACCTATCCTAACATTTTATAATAAATAAAGAAGCTTTTCCCTCACTCTACACACATGATAATTTCATCATCTTCATTATCCTCTCAAGCCTTTTGAGCTCCCACTTTTGAGTTAAAATCTTCTCTCCGTTAGTGCCCACTTGCAAAGGAGGAAAGAGAAACTAGTCTACAGTAGCCAAGGGAATATCAAGGACCCTCCCACGGAGGAGGAATTACAGGCCCAAAGTCTTACTAGTCTTTCTTGATCAGGTGTTTTATTTCTTATTAATAAAAATTCAACCATTTATTTGGGTACATCTATGTGGTTTGTATCTTGCATTTCAGTTTTTGTGATCACTTTTTTGTAGGGTTTTACTTAACTAGTTTTTTCCAATATGAAGTTTTTGGCTAAAGAATATAGAGTATATCATTATTTTAGTTTTGTTGTTGTTTTTGCAGTGAAGAAAATCCCATGCAAAGAAGGTTTAATCAAATGGTCCACTTGTAGCAGACCAGAGAAGAAGTTTTCAAGAACACATCTAAATTGCAGTAGAAGATCGAGAAAATTTATGACAGAAAGGCAAACGCGAACAAATTTCAGTTGGATGATGTAGTACTGTAGTGGGATGCAAGGAATGAGGAGAAAGGCAAGCATGGTAAGTTTGAGAACCTCTGGAAAGGTCCCTTTAAAATTGTAGCATATCGGGGTTGAAATGCCTTTCTTCTGAAGGAAATGAATAGGGAAGATTGTCCAGGAGGGTCAATCAATGGTCGGTTTCTCAAGCGGTACCATTTATGAGTTATTAATGTTGCTTCCACTGTCACTGTAAATACCATTTTTATTTCAGTTTGGTTATAGTTTTTCAAGTTAGTCTTCAAGTCATTTCAATATCAAATTTAAGTCAGTTTTTTGGTCATTTCAGTTTCATAAATGATTCAAAGTCTTGTGTTGTTTGTCGAAATAATGACTCCATAGCCCAATGGACGAAGGCACTGTCTAGCTCTTCCAGAGATCTGCTGTTCTTAGCACCTCCAAGGAGCTATCATCCCCCATTGGAGCCAATGTTAGAGTCGGTCTGGTCAGTCCTCCATCAGAGATCAAAACTCTTCATGCATTTCATTTTTAGGTGTCCCGATTTCCATTCACTCAGCTGCATTCCACTAGGGGCATGCCATAATCTGATGGAAAAGGTCATGTTGGTCATTTCCCCTCATGTCTGGCTCCTGCTGGCTTAGGTCTTTTGTCAATGATCACTAAAGTCCATGACAGTCAAGGTCTGGTCCTTTAATGGACAAAAGTCATTTTCGATCGTTAGGTCTAGGGATTAATCAATTTGGTCTTTAAACATATCCAATAAAGCCATGCAGGCCAAAGTGAGGCCCTTACAAATTTATGATTTAGAGAGTTTCATCATCATGTTTATAAACTTTGCATGTTCCTCAAAACTCTGTTTTGAAGAAAATTCAAATAGTGGCATTTGTGATAAAATTTTCAAAAAATTTGTCAGTTGATTTCTTCGGGTGCAGTCATGGTTTCCATGGCCAAATGCCTTGTCATGCAATCCCTGCAAAGAGTGCCAAAAATTTCATCATTTGAGCTAAAATTTCAAAGGAAAAAGTGAAATTCAATATTGCTTTAAGTCAGTGAAAAAGTATCAAAACACAACATTAGCAAAATGGGTTTTTGAAGAGGAAAAAATTAAACCCATGACTTCAAAGCCTTTACATAAAGTTTCCACCAAAATTAAAGTCATTGTGCAAATCAAGTGCATAGGGAAACATTGCAAAGTGTTTGAGAGTGCATAGTGCGTGTTTGGAGCAAGTTGGAGGCAGTCTCCAGGGCGACGCACCACAAAGGGGCGCAACACACACACAGGGTGCGGCGCACACAGAGCCACCCCATAGTGCACATTTTCAATGGGCACGGCGCACTGGGTTTGGCACGTGGTGCACACCCAGGGCACGGTGCACTGGGTTTGGCGCACAACGCATACCCACAAATGGCCGAAATCATGCCAAATTTCCTCAAATTGCTTGTGAAGCCCTTCAAATTGACAGGTAGGCTCTATATCACATCTTTCTCATCAAATTTTATGAATGATATGGTGGTTCTTGGCTATGTTTAATTTCCACAAAACTCATAAAACCAACCAATAAAAAAACATCAAAACTATGGTGGCTAGGGTTGCAAAATTGTGGTGTTAGTGCCAAGGTTCCATTTTCACTCCTCATTTTTCCCTTGCTTGCCATTTTTCCCTATCCCCCTTTCTCATTTTTTCTATTATCCCTACCCTAAAACACTACAAAACCCTATTCCCTATCCCCTCCTCTTATTTGTCAACATAACACCCCAAAACCCTACCTTATCAAAACCCCAAAACCCTACCCTTTCAAATACCCAAACCCCCTAAATATCCATAAAAAAACTTCTCCCCATAACCCCTATTCCCATCATATTACTCCCTTCCTAATACTCCCTTATTTCATTGTTCCCCTTGGTGGCAGATATCACAACAACACCTAGTTTCACACCATCATCAAAGAGCAGCCCAAGTACAGTACACACAGCAATCATGGCATCAGAGCATTCATCAGAGTATGACATGGAGTCACAAAGTGATTCATCCTTGGAAGAACAGGCTCCCAGGAGACATCACAAGAGTGGCAAACATGTTAGGGATGAGCCAACTACCCTCACTGAATTGCAGGCCTGCCCTCTTTCCATGTCATGTTTCCAACATCTATCATGTTTTGAATTTTGTCAAAGGGTGGCTAATGTTAGAGTTCATCATGAGTTGGCCCATCTTTTTGTGCTTCGCCTACATGGAGGTCAGTCTATCTTGGCCGGGGTCACCTTCACATTGACACCCGAAACTATATCAATGGCAGTTGGCATACCAAATGTTGGAGAACAGTGACACAAGAAAAAGAAGGTGGATAGGCAACACTATGAGCCTTACATTAAGGCCAGATTCTAGAGGCACCTCACAAGAGTCTTTCCATTCAGATATTTGAAAGATGAGTATGCTCCACTCATGAAATTGATCATGAAATACTTCAGCTGTGAGGAGAGGTTGTCTCGTCTATATGTCTATCACATCAGGTTGCTCATGCACTTTGCCACAGTGCAGATGATGAACCTCCCATTTTTCATATTCAGGAAAATAGAGAGGATGAACACCTTCATGCAGCATAAGACCCCTCAGCAGCAACTTAATAGCGTTTATCAATTTGCTCTTATCTCAATTTTGGTGGATCATCAGTTGGGATTGCAAGGCATTTCTTGGGAGGACTTCATCTCCCATGACCTCTTCAGCACTTCACAGGTACTATCACAGGTAGAGCATGAGATAGGTGGTCCTTCTCATCAGTATGAGTGCCATGAGACCACTGCTATGCCAGTCTTCAGTACATATCAAAGAGGCAGTAGGCACTTGTTTGCAGCAGCAAAGTGAGTGTTATCTCCACCCGGGGTGGAAGGGGCATCGCTTCCGACATCGAAGACATAGGTATAGGACAAGGGAAAAAATCCCATGCATGATGAGGGGCCATCAGGTGAATAGGAGGGTGACTTCATCCTCATTCAGGATGATGATGCAGATGTGGAGAGTGCCAGACTTAGGATGACCATTCAAGAGCAGAACACGGAGATCCAAGACTTGTCACTCAATTTGGAGAGGGCCAAATGGATCATTAGGTATTTGAAATAGAGGAACAAATAGCTTGAGGACCAGCATGAGATCATGGAGCTGCAAAGCATCCGTGAGAATCAACAAGTTGCCCAACAAAGGAGGATCAAGCTCACTACCTTGGAGCAAGAGATTAACAATGACCGTGAGTCTTGGCTTGAGTGGCTCAACATCCACCTTGAGACACTGTTGGAGAAGGTTGACAGAGACAAAACCATACTAAGATGGATGGTTTATCATTATAGGGCACGAAACATGAGTGCAAAGGCTCGGATAAGGAGCTTGAAAGCAAAATTGAGCAAAGCAACAAAGAGGCAAAAGAGTCAAAAAGAGAAACATCAGCTTCAAATCTTGGTTGAAGCCTCTACGACCTAGCATAGTGCCACTTAGAGAACCTCCAGCCCAAATTTCAAGAAATTTGGGGCAATTTTGGTCACATGGAATATTTTTGGTCACAACACAAGTTTTTTCTCGCTTAGGATTGGGAACTCCAAATGACAAATGGCTTGCATTTTTGGATTTAGCATGCAAAATCACAACTACTGGTGCTTGGAAAAGAAATTTGGGCATGATTTGAGTCTCAAGGAGGCCAAAAACACCCAAACAATGACCTCTCTGCCGCTACTTTGACACACAGGAAGCAGTCTTGGGAGAATGAAGATTTGGAGGGGTAAATGAGCACCAAATTCAGAAATTTTACTTGGGTTGGAAAGTAGATAGGCCAGCGTTTCCAAGAAGCACACTTGGGCACATTATGGAATCCTGCAGGTGCCTCAAAATAGCCTCCAAAGTGGCATGGCGCATATAGAATTGGGCGCGGCGCATATAGGGAAAAAGGCCAAATTCACCTCCATTTCGTGAAATTTCGATTTGCGACTTTCTCCAAGTGGGCCCACTCATCTACATTTCACTTTTTTTGGAAACTAAGGCAAATTTTAAAGAGTTTGGCTTCTATCCAAGTGGCAAAGGAAGGCAAACGGTCACGCAAAGCCATTTGTCATGTTTGTAACGTTGCACGTATAGCTAATGGTTGGCTTTCCACCTCCATTTTGTAATGATTTGAGAAACTCCCCAACCCTTGGGCGTTCTATCTCCTCATAGCATGTTCTATTTATTGTATGCAAACCATTTGCAAAAGGTGGGTTGGCTTGTAATTTCTGGGAGACTGTGGGAAAGAAACTTTGTTTCTTCATTGTATATTTTGGCAGAGGATTAATGAAAGGCAGCGCCTTTGTTTCATGAGATTCATGTGGTTGTGAGTGTAGCAAATGTGTCTCTTATGTTTAATGTGTATTTGGTTATGTTTCACAGTTCATTTCATATTCATTTCCAGTGAAATTTTCTAAGTTAGATAAGGTAGAATTCATTTTTATTGCTCTACCTGTGGGAAATTTTCATGTTCAGTGTTCTTTCTTCTGTTGAAAAGGATTCATGTACTTATTGCCCTTTTCACCCTCTTAAGAAATCTCTCCATTCCGCGTTATTTAAAACTAAATTGCTATACTTTCCACCTGTCTTGTCTCACGAAGTAATCTGTGCCTTTGTATTAAATTCTCTGTTCATTGTTGTTCATTGGTCCCATACCATCCCAGAAAACTCAGTGATTCATAAAAAATTGCTTCTTATATCAATATTTACTTACTAGCCTAAGATCATTATTTCAATGTAAGTCATCTCAGACCGTTTTGTTTACGTATTCACTGAGCATGACAAAGAGAGAGCCCTCTCCTGTTCTGGTAGGGCTAGCTACCAGACTGAGCGTGGTTTCTGGTTACCCTGAATTTTGCCTTCTTTCAGCCTAAGGAAGATTTAGGTGCTAATAGCGCTCACTCGTCTTTCCACCAAACTCCTTAGCTGGATTCCACCTTGAGTGCGTCAAGAGTGTGACCTGGTGGATCAACATATCTGTAATCAAGATCAGCACGCTTAGCCACAAACATCTATCATGCACCAGGGTCAGCAATTACCTAATGAAAATGAGGTTAATGTTAGAGCGGTGGTAGTGGGGCACCCACAGTAGGTTCAGGAACCCCGACTGATTCACACAAAGAATTCAATCCACAGGCTCCAACGTGGTGACACCTGATTCCTTGTAATATACCCTCTTCATATAGTTCTTTGTGGCAAGGTGGGGGAACCTAGTGGTTTGGTTGCAGGTGTTAAGGATAATCGTTCAAAATGAGAAACTATTCCTTCAAGATTGGGTGGAACTTCTTCTCGATTTTCCTTTGGAGTATCAGTCATCAACCTCTAATTTTAGTTATTTTACTAAAATAGTAGAACTATTTAATTTACCCAGTATATGGAAAAAATCCAAATTTTCAAAGAACCAAAAGGAATTAAAACCCCAGTTCATAACCTTATCGCATCTGAAATTTAAATTAAATCACGTGCATCTTTTGACACGATCACCATCAGATCTGACCCCTTCAGGCAGATGGTTACGATTAGCTGAGCTATTAACTTAGTTTTATAAATTGTCACATTTGATTTTGGAATTAACGCCTTTGCTTGTTGACACACGATGACCGTTAGATCTGTTGGATCAATCTGATTGGACGATTCTGATCTACTTCTATTTTTCTCGTGAATTTTTTAGGTTTCCTTGTTCTGCCAGACCCATTTTATTTCTGAGTACTTCCACCAATTTTATTTCTTATCTGTCAGATTCATGATATCACTAACTAAGTTCGTGATTTCGAGATACGTCCAAGTTATTTCAATGCACAGTGAGTGAAGATTTAGATGCAACAACACAAGATTATACAAAATCTAGTTCTAAAGAGCTCAAACTGGAAATCAACAAAACTTAGAAATATTTCATAGGAAATTAAAACCTCCAGGATTTTACCATTCATGCACAATATTAACAGAGTTACAGAGAGATTCCAATTTTTACATTCCAATCCTCCTTAGCCAAAAATCCCATTCTACTAATTAAAAACTTACATAAATACGTGTACATACAACAATCAGATCATAAATCAATGGATCAAATCTACCTAATCCTAGATAATATCTAATCTGCATGATATTCTCCTCAAGAATACTAACTAAGCCTAAATACTTGAATTAATTACAATATAATTCAAATTCTTGAATTCTAGCTCAAATCCTATCTAGAAAGCTTTGTAAAGTGACAGCTAAAGGATCCCACTCCTTTGCTTGTAAACTATTTTTCTATTTTTGGAATAAAATTCAAAGTCTTTTGTATTCAAGGATCATGCTCCTGAATCAAACTCCTGAGGACAAAATTCTTCATAGGCTCCTACCCATGAGCTCTTCTACAGAACTACCCAAATTCTATAGCATGGCATCTGTCATCCAGGTAGCATCAGTAATTGGTTGATCCTTCCACTTGATCAAATACTGAAAATACTCCTGCCCTTTTGTCTTTTTAAATGATCTCTTATCTAAAAACAAATTCTAGCTGCAATGCCTTTACTATAGGTAAGTGTTTTACCCAATCAACCTCTTGTTCTTCTTTATCTTCTATTGTATCATCTGCATTTCTATTTTCATACCTATACAAATCAGCAACATTGAAAATTGGAGATATTCCAATGTCAAGAGGTAATTCAATTTCATATGAATTTGCAGAAAATTTCCTCAAGGCTCTGCATGGTCCAATTTTCTTAAATTTGAACTTGTTATACTCCATTTTTGGAAATATTTCATTCCATAGGTGTGCCAAAACCAAATCTCCAACCTGAAAATTAACTTCTCTCTTCTTCAAATTTTCTATGCTCTTGTACTTTATGTTGTTACCCTGTAACTGTTGTTTTACATGTTCATGTATTTCTTGAATCTCTAAAGCAAAATCTTCTCCCTTAGCACTTCTCATTTTAGCTTTTCCCAAGTCCCTTAATTCAGGCACTCCTCTTGGGTGAATTCCATAAACTATATGGAATGGACTTTACCCTGTACTCCTATTAAGAGAATCATTATAAACATATTCAGCCTCTACCAAAATTTGATCCCACTGTTTTGGATGTTCACCTATAAGACTCCTCAGAAGATTACCCAAGCTTCTATTTACAACATCAGTCTTTCCATTAGTTTGAGGGTGATAAGCTGAACTGAAACTCACTTTAGCACCAAGTTTCTTCCACAAGGTCCTCAAGAAATGACCAACAAATCTGGTGTCTCTATCTGAAACAATGCTCTTAGGTAACCCATGCAACCTTAAAATCTCCTTAAAAAACAGATTAGCAATGTGAGTAGCATCATTGGTTTTATAACATGGAATAAAATGTGCCATTTTAGAAAATCTATCAACGACAACATAAATTGAATCATTATCTCTTTGAGTTTTTGGTAAACCTAAAACAAAGTCCATACTTACCATATCCCAAGGTCTATCTAGAATAGGTAATGGAACATACAAACCTGTGTTTTGGTTCCTTCCTTTTGTATACTATCAGAGTTTACAATTTTTCACATACTTCTCCACTTCAGATCTCATCTTCAAACATAAATATTGATTCAACTGTTCATAAGTCTTGTCTACACCAAAATGTCCTCCAAGTCCACCACTATGTTTCTCCTTGATTAAATTTTCTCTCATAGAGCAATTTGGTATGCACAGCTGATTTCTTTTAAACAACAATCCTTCTTGCAAGAAAAAATCTAGCCACTTACTTTTGTCTAGCAAAACAAGGTTTTTACAAGCTTCAAACACTTCTTTAAAATCTAAATCTTTCTCATATAATTATTTAATAAAATCAAAACCCAACACTTGAATTTTACTTTCTTGAACTAATTTTTTTTTTCTACTTAAGGCATCTACTACATTGTTTGATTGGAAATTTATACGTTTTAATACAAAATTAAAACTTTGAAGATATTCTACCCATTTTGCATGTTTCTGACTAAGCTTTGGCTATTGCATGATGTACTACAATGCATGATTTTCTGAATAAAGTATAAACTCCTTAGACATCAAGTAATGTCTCCACTTCTTCAATGATTGCACAACTGCATAAAATTCCTTATCATAAGAAGAATATTTCTTCTTAGATTCATTCAGATTTTCACTGAAATAAGCTACAGGTCTGTCCTCCTAACTTAAAACAATGCCAATAACTTCTCCATTGGCATCACATTTCACTTGAAAAGGTTTATTAAAATCAAGAAAAATTAAAATAGGTTTTTCAGTGATCTTTCTTTTCAACAACGGGAAGTTCTTTTCTGCATCAACAGTCCATTTAATATTGGCATTATTATGCATCTGTTGTACTTGATGGCAACCCTCTCATAAAAGATCATCTCACTTACATATAACTAGATGAATCTACAGAAGAGATATCAGATGCGACTGAATGCATGAGATGCTGGACAACTAAAAGGAATCAGATAATAGATCTAAGAGTGACAAGTTAGCTTTGCCATCAAGTCCAAAGGGGGAGATTGTTGGCATTATGATACAAGTGTTGTCCTTGATGGCAAGATGATAGATTATAGTGCAGCAGATCAGTAGCAAAGAATTGATGATCAGATTACAAAGAATGAAGAAAACTAAGTATACACGCAGGTTGATTATATACCAAGTCACGTACAGAGGCAGGTTATATACAAGTTCACTATGTACCAAGTCACGTATATACGCAGGTTTGCTATATACCAAGTAGGGTATACACGCAGGTTATACTCGCAAGTTCTCTATATACAAAAATGTGTATACACGCGGGATTGTTGATCAGAAGTCGCGTATGCGTATGCATGCACATCCATGCAAAGAAAAGCGCGTATATGTTGGAAAACTTACATTTGAACCTATAGTTTTTGAACCATGGCATCTCGACAGACGTGTTGATCCCTAGTATTGAGTTCATGGTATTGGTGTGTTATGGTTTTGGACCATGGTATTAAAAGGCCTAAGACTATAAAAGGAGAAGAAGATCATTAGGCAAGGCAATTGAAAAAGTCTTGAATATCTGATGAAGGATGAGATCCAGTATGCAGGTTACAGGTTGCTTGATCTAAGCGAAGGAGGGATATCACAAGTTGATGGAGAACAAGATCTAAGGATAGATCAGGATCAAATGGTTTGAAATAAACTATCTCTATGATTGAGTATGTTTATTCTAGACCTATATACTGACGCATGTAATGATCTGAACTGGGTATAACTTAAGTTTGAAATAGCTGCGAGTCATGATTTAATATTTTTAGATCTGTACGCGGGTTGGCTTTGGTAAAAGTGCATATATACGCGGATTTGGTTTTTCCAAGTAGCGTATGCACTTTAATGCATGATTTTGATGATACAGTTGGTTCTGAATAGTGTTGAAGAGTTCAGGGTTCTGCTATGTGTTCTAGTGACTGCTTTTTGTTGATAGGGTTCAGTGATTCAGTATTGGGTGATTTAGAGATTGAAAATACTAGTGTTGATTGATTGTGTGCTTCAATGATATTGATGGGTCCAGTATGAAAATTGGATGAAACATGGCCTTCAGATTATAGAGTTGTGCTTCAGTGTATCCAGTCTGAAAATTTATGAAACGTGGTACCTGGAGGAGAGAAGATTGTAGGCCAATGCCTACGTACTAGTATTTTAGCTAGTACAAGAACTATGGGGATTGTAGCTCCCTTCCAGAAGAAGCTGGAGAACAAGAGAGGGTTGTAGCTCTCTGATGGTTGCAGCCTGCGTACTGGTAAAGGACTGCACCAGTACATTGTAAAAGAAGTTTCTTATTAAAGGAAGATAGAAACAAATTGCAGCAGGTGGTTTTC
>APFE031214150.1:0-24831 GCA_000404065.3 Pinus taeda | reverse complement strand
CCCCCCCCCCCCCCCCCCCGCTCTCAGTATTATTTCCAACATTGAAATTGTTGTTTATCCTTCTTTGTAGTGTCAATAATAGAAGCATTGATCTTATTAAAGTTCCTTATGAATTTTCTATAAAAATTAGCAAAACCATGAAAACTTCTTACCTCAAAAACACTTTTTTGTGAAGGCCACTTGACGATTTCCTTCATCTTCCCTAGATCCATTATTAATCCATTAGCAGAAACAACAAAGGCCAAATATACCAACTCTTCCTTTATGAATGAACATTTAGTTAAATTTAGCAGTAACTTTTCTTGTTGTATCTTATGTAAGACATAATTCAGATGTCCCAGTATGTTCCTCTTTAGATCTACTATAAACTAATATATCATCCAGATATACTATTACAAATTTACCAATAAATTCTTTCAGCACTTCATTCATACACCTCATAAATGTACTAGGAGCATTTGATAACCCAAAAGGTATTACCATCCATTCATATATGTTACACAAAAAATTGTCACCATGACTTTCTACAGTTTGTGTGAGTCCATCACCACTCATGCATACCTCCTTTGCAAGTCTTAAGCCTCAACTCTTCATATCAAGCCTTGAAAATGGGAGAAAGACCTTAAAAATACCTTAAATCCTGGTTTTGCAGCTTCTCCTAGCATTGCCTGCGGTACCGCACTCAATGGTCATGTCCCCTGCGAACCTGAACACTCTATCTGTTAAGTGATGAGCGTGAACCCCTGTAAAAGTTAAAAATGCATGAGTTCCTTCTTAAAAACTCACCTTGGGTCACTTTGGATGCTTCTAGAAGGAATATTACGCCAGCAAGTCCGCTCCATCTTGGTTCATCCATTCCATAACTAAGGAAGCTAACTCCATGATATGAGGTTCTTATCCCATTGAAGGAGGAACTTATCCCTTCAATGGTGGACCTGCAACTTCCTCCATTTGCACTATAAATTCAGGCATTGGGTTGGTTGTAGGGGGGGTTGAAAGCTGAAGATTCTTGAGGGTAAATGCTGCTGGAAATTAGAATTCCTTTTTGAGCTTGTGAGAGGAGAGATCACATACCTTTCATTTCGTTTGGGGAGTGAGGCTTGTCAAAGTAGAGGACATTCCTGCTAGACCCTGGAAAGAGCTTGTGCAACATTAAGGCAATGGTTGTAAGGTTCTTATATTCATAAAGTTAATACAATCAAGTTTGTTTTTCTCAATGAACTGTCTCTAATGGTTTATTTTATGAGCTCCTTGATCTTCATAATGAACATGTTTTATTATATTATCTATGCAGGTGTTCTTTGATGTGTGTTTGTTTGTGTATGCAGGTTATTAAAAGGGATCTGCTTGAAGCTGTTGGAACAAAGCTGCCACAAACAAGCGTTGGACTGAGGTAGGGTCTATTACACCTCTCAGTTTTCATTTATGAATTGAAACATGTTCAGAAAAAAGTAGATTTGCTTGTGCTGCTTGTTGCTAGATATCATTTGATACTAGGGAGATCGGTCTTGTCCGCAAGAACGATTTATCCGGCCAAACAATTGGCGACCCCGTTGGGGATGGCTTTGGTTTTTAATTTATCTTTGCTTTGACTTGAGAAACTTGAGTTTTGGTTTCTGATTTTGCCTTGATGTGTGTGAGATTGGGTACTTGTTAGATCCTGGTTTGATTTTTACTTTTCGGATTTTTGGAAGAGGACCGCACCTTCTGCGTTAGGTACAGTGCAGACTTGTCCGCACTGTTACAGTCTACCACAGAGCAGTATTGCACCTAGTTCTATTGGGAGCCTGCGGACCCTGTCAAAATTTTGAAAAACCTAAGATCCTTCCGCCTAGTTAGGTTTAGTTTTTGTCCATGGCTGTTATTTTATGCCCAAATCTGCACGTGTCTTGACAAAAGTTCCTTGTGAGTTAGTTTTCATTGGCATTCTCGTTTGAAGTGATTTTCTAGAAGTTTTGCCTACTGGATTGATTTTTGCTTGGTCTTCGTAATAGCTCAAAGATCGGAAGCCTTAGAGCCTTAGATCACCCTGGTATCTCTCGTCTTCTTGTTGAGTTTGACTAGTTGATGAAATCTATCCTTGAAGAGAGCTAGATCCCATTTTTTCTATTTTCAAAACCTTGATTAAACTTGATTAAAAGTTTTGAATTTCATTTTTTATTAAAGCATAATTAGGTGTTTTGGATTAGTTTGCTGATCTGAACAAATTGATCCTTAGTTAGCTGAAAAACTAAGTTAAGCATCCTCAAAAACATTTCAAGTTTCTTTTCAATCGATTTTGTTTACATCTCAAGATTAGATTATAGTTTCGAGCATTTCAAAGAAATTATAGAAGCTTGTTGAAAATTTTGTTTTCAATAGTTTTTAGAGTTTTTTCAAAAATCTTAAAAGCTCTCTTGAAAGAATTGTTTGTTCTTGTAGTTTTTGATTGTTAAAATAAAAGGGATTTTCTGTGAGTGTGATTAGTAGTCTCGTTTTCTAAGTTCTTTGAAAAAGGAAAAATGTTTTTTCTTTTCAGTTGTCTGTTAAGAGAAAGATTTGATTTTCAAATCATTGCATTTTCAACTCTCCCTTAGCTAGAAATGAATTGAAAAGAAAAGGAATTGTTTATCATCTTAGGTGCATTTTTTAATGTTTTGGAGTCAATTCTTCACACCATAAAGTTTCATCTCCCCACCCATTGACTTAAGAAACAACCAATAAAATTAACGCTTAATTAAAATCCATATAGCAATATTTTTATTTTCTAGGGCTCTTTTCACCAACATAGCTTGGGCTAGTATCTTGGAGTAGGGAGTAATTAACTCTCCAAGATAGTTTAAACAAACAAGTAGTCGATCTTGTGGTAGGGAGAAATTCCAATTGTTACATCTATACTCTGGGAAAGCTCCTCTTAAAGGAGAAGCATGAGATCATATTTGAACCAGTGTGGGAATCAATCCTTCCTCATTGGGAACGATAGAAGATATTCACGTATTAAAAACGGTAAACCTCGGATTGACCATTGTCGAGGAGCCTGGGGTCACTTGTTGGTAAACCTTGGATTATGTCAAGGAGCCTTCAAGGGGATTGAGTTTGTTACTCTACCCTTGTGTGCGTATCAGATCATAGACTGCTCCCCCAGGTATATTTGTTTCCCTTGGTAACCTTAGTGGCCATAATCTATAGGATTCTTTCCTAGGTGACGGTGGAGGGAAGATCTCACTGTACTTGGAGCAGACATCAACTAGACTCACTTGGACTCTCTCGGGGGTTATCTTCACTCGAGACGGTTATAGTGGAGAAACTTGTGCCAGTCTGTTTCATTAAGCAGGTTGTCGGGGTAAGTGTTCCAACCGCCATTTCTGTATTGAATTCTGCAACGTTGGATTTCATCACCAACTAGTGTTTTCGATCCGGAAAGATATTGTTTGTGTGTGGTTTGATCTCCTAGATTTATTAGGTGTGTACTTTAAATTGTTTGGTTCTTTAGAGACTTTAGGTGGTTTTCTTGATATTTTCTTTATTTTTGTGTGAAGTAATTAAATAACTAATCGTGGCTAAATTACCGAGACAATCCTGTCGACTTTGGGGGCGGTCTCCTGAATTTACACCAAGTCAACTTGAAGGGCTGCGAGATCTTGTCACACCTATTGAAAGTACAGTTGGGTCACCGGAGGCCAGAGACTCTTCGTTAATCATACATCCTGATTATCAAGTTCAAGCAACAAAACATATTTCTGAACCGATTTCATTTTTCGAAGTTACTCGTAGTATTACTCCTACAAGTTCATTAGCCGAAGAACCTGAAATCTCTGAACGTGAAACTGAACCTGCTGCTACTTCATCTTCAGGATTTGCTTCTCCTATTTCTAGTGGTCTTGGTTCACCGAGGGTAGAAAGTGTCATTACCCAGAATCTTCCTTCTGCACTCATTTCCATAGAAGAGCTTGTAAGTTCGAACGAAGGTATAAACCTCCCCGAAGATCAACTAGCTATTGAACTTAGGGGGCGTGAATCCATTTTCTACAGTCCCATTAGAGGTGACACTTGGTATATTTCATTGACCAACTTTTTAAAAAATCCAGGTCTCGCGTCTTCACCACCTCGATTTCCTTTCCATCCAACACCCAGAGGTTATTATCCTCCTTTGAATATGTCGAGACAGTCATCCTTGTTTTCTCAGACGCCAGAAACATTTTTACATGGTGGTCCTTCTGTTCCTTCTAGGTATCAGTATTTATCTGGTACATTTTCAGGGGCATCTCCTCAACCCATCAAATATGTAGTATCTCCTGGTATTAGCAGAACTAATCCGTTAAGTGTCGAAGAGATTCTTATGATGTCTGGTACTACTCCTAATCCGCAACCTCAAGGTAGTTCAATATCGCCTGGGGAGTGGCCGCAAGGTACTGAAATACCTCCTGGGGGCAACCTCAAGACAGTCCTTTACCGCCTGGGGGGCAACCTTAAGGATAGTACATGTCTACGGGATAGTATTTTCCTCAAGGTCAACCCTCGACGCAATATTCACCTCAAGGTCAACCCCAGTAGCAATATGTATCTCAAGGTCAACCTTAGTTTCAATATGTGCCTCAAGTTCAGTACCAGCCTCAAGGTCAGTACCAACCTCAAGGTCAATACCAACCTCAAGGTTTCCAACCACCTTCAGGTCAATAATTTGTTCAAGGAATGGGAAATGTACCATATAATTATCAACCTTACACTCAACCTGGTTTTGGTCCTCAATATGCTCAACCTGTTATGTGTCCATACCCCGGAATGAACGTGGTGTGGGATCAACAGACTTCGCAACCCAGTGTGCAGTTGTCATCTCAATTTGGATAGCCTTTGGTTTCTGGTTCACCCCAGCAACCTGTCCAACCTACTACTCAAACTTCTACACCTGGGATAGTTCATCAGCCTGGGCCTAGTTCACCTCGAACTCCGCCTCAAATGTCTGTTGCAACTACTGTGACCTCTGTTCAATCCACCGCACCTATTTTTGGAGTATCAGCAGCTCCAGTTTCTACTGTTCCTGTATCAACTCCTCAGACCTCTTTACCTCTGTCCGGACCTACAATCCAGACTTCGGTTTCAATGCCTATAGGACAATCTAGACCTAGCACAGTTGTTACAAGTCAACCTATATTTACTTATCAACCATACCAGGGATAGTACCAATTCTCTGTCTAGAGCCCAGCCTATCAGTATCAACCGTACCCTGGGTATACTTATCAACAACCTCAACAACCCCAGTATGGTCTGATTAATCCCGGTTTTCGAGGAGGTTATAATATCACAAATGCCAATATGATTCCAAGTTATCATGGTTATCCTCCTCCTGGGGCTGGCCTTATGACCCCAAGTTTCCGGGATCCGAACCGTCAGTTACTGTTTATAGCAACTTTGGATTTACCTAACTTGTCATGCCTTACAAATGATCCCATTAATTATCTTCCATTTTGGCCGCCAATGCCGAATAAGTTGCCCAGTGATATACAAAAGTTTGAGGGGAAGTCAGGAGAAGATCCGTCAAATCATGTGATGACTTACCATCTCTGGTGTGCATCGAATTCCATTATAGATGATTCAATTCGTCTTCATCTTTTTCAGCACACTTTGATTGGCCTTGCAGCCAAGTGGTACATTGAGTTGTCGCGAGGCTCTTTTTACAATTTTAGTCAGTTAGCCACTTCCTTCCTTACTCATTTTCAGCTACCAATCCAATATGAAAATGGAACGGAGTTATTAACTTCATTAAAATAGTCAACGTCCACATATATTTTAGACCATATTCATGAATGGTGACCTCGACATCGTTTAGTGAAAGCTTTTATCCTAGACCAAATTTTGGCAGAATGGTTTGTAAAATAGTTATTACTTAACATAACTGAAGATGTAGCCAACGCAAGAGTAGTTACTGAAGAGAAAGTAATTGCTCCAACTGAGGACCTTGACTTAGTTTATATGCAGTCAGGTGCTTTACATGAGAAAATCCCCAGCCTTCCAAAGAAAAATCAAATAACTGCACCTCCCTCAGTGTCTCATGTTGCTAACGGTATGATTAGTACTGCTAATACCAAAAGTAAGAAGAAATCCTCCAAGAATTCTTCTCCTATTATAACTTTACCAGATTCCCCGAAGGGAGAGTCTTCAGCTGAAATTTCTGCCAATGTCCATGTCGTAGAATCATCTACGACCAAATCAAAATATGGCGGTAAAAAGAAAGGTAAGAAAAAGAATAAGCAACACTTGAAAGAGAAATCAAATAAACCTAAATCTACTGACGAGAAACATAAACCTCGCTATCCTTATCTCATCTGTGATGAGGAGAATTTTACAAGAGATTGTCCACATCGTGCTGAGGTTGTGAAAATTGTCAAAGGTTCTCAAAAACCTGTTGTTTTGAATTATCCTTTTCCAAGTCAAGACAGTAAGATGATAGGTTCCTCCTCTAATGCCTCGGAAGAGCCCATAATGATGATGTCCCATGTTAGGATTGCGACACAATCGTAAGATTATGGAAGTAAGAGTCCTGTTGGTGGTAAGGAAGTGGAATCTTCTAATTCCAACCCATCAACCTCAGCTCCTTTTGGTTTTGATCCACTACAGATCGAGAAACCTAATCCAGACTTAGTAATCAAACCGCCTGCTAAGGGTATACTTCGAAAGTCAGCTTTCAATCCACATGCGAGAGCTGCTCAGAAATATAACATTGTTGAAGATTTAGTTGTTTCACCTTCTACAATGTCGGCTTTGGAGGTGTTGCAATCTTGTCCAGCACAGCGTAAATTGCTATTGTCGGCTATAGGAGCTGTTGATCTTCAGGACTCAAACCTCATAGTCTTTGATTTAGAAAATAGTACACCTCGTTTACCTCATCAAATGGCTTTCCAGATTCTAGTGTTAGTAAAAAATAAACCTTGCTTTAGGACTGTGATTGATGAGGAAGCTTCAACGTGTATTATGTTGATACAGTGTTGGAAATCCCTTGGTTCTCCTACACTTATTCAATCCCCGATGATTCTGAAGGCCTTTGATGGCCGAGGGTTTCATCCTTATGGCATTTTGCAGGACTTACCTATAGGGGTTGAAATAAAAAATGTTAATCTAGATGTGGAGGTGCTTGATGCCCCTCTAGATTACAACCTTCTTTTGGGTCATAGCTGGATTTACGCAATGACTGCTGTTGTTTCATCGGTCTTTCGGCTTATTAAGTTTCCTCATAATGGAAAGATCGTTACAATAGATTAGTTAACTTATTTTTCATCTGACCCATCCTCTGCTGAGAGTATTCAACATGTTGGTAAAACCGCTATCCCTTATAAGGATGTTGGGGTAGGATTAGTTAAAGATTCTGGCTTAATCAGAACTTTTTCATTTCCTCCTCCCAATGTACCATCTCCTTTCGCGACTATTCATATGATTTTGTCATAGTCCATTGTTCTTGACGATCCTTGGAACATTCCATCCGATTCCGAGGTGGACTCTTTTGGTGATGCCATGCCTTTGAGTCCCTTTGAAGTTTCTTATCAGGCTGTACAATCGTTTTCTGACTCAAGTTCAACCAATCTTGATCTAGTGAATTTGATCCATGGAGAATCACTTTCAATCTCAACCTCAGATTCAACAACCTATTTTGAAATTGTTCACACTGATGAGCAGATTCGGGAACTTTTGTCTATTGATGAGTTACCATGGGAAGATCTTCATCATCGATCTTTGTTTTTACCTAAGATTGATCATTTTGAGAATGATTTTTCATCTATTTTTACTACTTAATATGTCAAAGAACTGCATAATCCATTGAAACATCCTGATTCTGAACAAAATTTAGCAAATATTTCTCGAATGGTTCTTATCGACATTTCAGTCAAACCTGGGTTTGTTGAAAACATTCACATAGGTGCTTCTTGTATGGACATTGAAGTCAAAACATATAAAGCCCTATTTCAATAATTTTGTGACGTGTTTGCCTAGTCCTATGAGGAAATGCCAAGAATTGATCCTTCCATTTTTGTTCATGAGATCAAAACTTACCTGGATGCTAAACCCGTCTGACAACGTTTGCATCAGATACACCCACGAAAAATTGCTGCCATCAAAGCATAAGTTGAGAAATTACTTAAAGCAGGTTTTATTTATCCAATTCCTTTAACGGATTGGGTATCGGATATTGTTCTGGTTACTAAAAAGAAAGGGACAATAAGAATATGTATTGACTATAGGGATATTATTCGTGCTTGTCCCAAGGACAATTATCCAACACCCTATATCGATCAAATTATCGATGATTGTGCCGGTAGTGAAATTTTCTCCTTTATGGATGGCTTTCTGGGTTATAATCAAATTAACATTCTACCTGCCGATCAACCAAAAACGGCATTCATTTTTCCATGGGGAACCTTTGCTTATTGCAAGTTACCTTTTGGATTGAAGAATGTCGGCGCAACTTTTCAAAGGGTTATGTCTTACGCGTTTCATGACATCAAGCACATTTTACAGCCTTTTCTCAATGATTTACCTGCTCATTCTTTACGTCGAGCCGACCATCTCACTCATTTACGAGCAATTTTTATTAGATGTAGGCATTATCGGATTAGGCTGAATCCCCACAAATGTGTTTTCTGTATAGAAACAGGTCGTTTACTAGGATTTGTTGTTTCGAAAGCTCACATTCGCGTCGATCCTTCGAAGGTCGAAGCCATTATCAAATTACCACCTCCTTTGACTCTTTGCCTACTCCAAAGTTTGCAAGGGAAAGCAAACTTTTTACGTCGTTTCATTCCCAACTACGCCAAGATTATAAAAGGTCTCACCAGGTTGTTGAAATAGAACACTCCATTCTTTTGGGATGAGATCACTGACAAATCTTTCGATTCACTTAAACTCGTGGTGACCCATGCGCCGTTATTGCATCCTCCCAACTACAACCAGGATTACTTCTTGTACCTCCCCGCTTCCCATTCCACCATTGGGATGGTCTTAATTCAACAAGATGAATTCGAGAGTGAACATGTGATATATTATCTTAGTCAAACTCTAACTCCGACTGAGTTAAAATATTCACAAGTGGAGAAATTGGCCTTGGCAGCACTACAAGTTGTTCAAAGATTTTGTCATTACATTTTATTACGTAAAACCACTGTCATTTCTGACTGTAATCCTATGCAATACATTTTAACTAAACAACTGCTAGGGGCAAGTATTCCAAATGGATTGTCATCTTGCAGGACTTTGACTTGGAATTTGAAAAGGCTAAGTCAAAGAAGTCTTTGGTTTTTGCGAAATTGATGTGTGACTTCCCTCGTGCTGATACCAAACATGTGGCAGAAGAACGGATTGCAGATGAATCCTTGTTCCTTATCAGCATTGTTGATCCATTGTATGGAGATATCATTGTCTATCTCCAGACCCAATCTTTTCGGCCTGACATCTCACGATGTCAGCGCCGGAAAATATGTTTCTAATCCCAACCATACACTATTATTAGTGATACTTTTTATCGTCGTGGGGTGGATTCTATTTTCCGACATTGTCTAACTCATGAAGAGGCTGAGAAGGTTCTTAATGACTGTCACTCTGGAGCGTGTGGCGATCATATGTCTGGGTATGCCACAGCCCAAAAGATCTTGCGTGCTGGCTATTTCTGGCTGTCCTTATTCAAAGATTGTATCACTGTCATCCGAAAATGCCACAATTGCCAATTTTTTTTATCGTAAGATGCATGCTCCACCTACTCCTCTCCACCCTATAATTGTCGTCGGTCCATTCAAAAAATGGGGTATCGATTTTATTACATTTAACCCTCACTTGGCTGGGGGGCATGCGTATATCATCCTTGCAGTAGATTATTTTACCAAGTGGGCCGAGGCGATGCCTACATTTTCGGCAGACGGCAAAACTGTTATGATTTTTGTTTTCAATCACATAATTACTAGGTTTGGTGTTCCTCAAGTGATTATCACTGACCATGGGAGTCATTTACAAAACATCATAATGACTGAACTTACAGATCAGCTTGGCCTGTGTCACGATAGTTCCACTCCATATTACCCACAGGCAAATGGTCTGGTTGAAGCAATCGACAAAGTTCTAGTCACTATGATCCAGCGAATCATTGGGATTGATAGGTCGAATTGGCATAACATGTTATTTTCAGCACTTTGGGCATACCGAACCTCAGTCAAAACATCAACAGGTTTTACTCCCTTTCAACTAGTTTACAGTTTAGAGGCAGTACTACCCATTGAATGTGAAATCCCATCATTACAAATTGTCATACAATTATTACCAGCCACTTACGAAGAGGAAAAATGTTTATTATACTTAGCTCAATTAGATGAGAATCAACGTGATGTTGGATTAGTTATCGAAACTCATGCCAAAAGAATTAAAGCTCAACATGATCGGAATGTTACACCCAGCAAATTTTTGAAAGGAGACCTAGTCTTACTTTACGATCAAGCAAACGATAAGCTAGGGGCTGGAAAATTTGTACCCATGTGGCATGGTCTGTATATTGTTAAGTGAAAGCTGGCAAAAGGGGCCTATGAATTAGAAGATTTTGACAGTGTCTCTTTAGGTAAACCTACGAATGGGCTTTATCTAAAGAGATATTATGCTTAAAATATTAGTGTGGAGATTTTTAGACTAATTTCTTTCTAATTTTGGTGTGTTTTTAGATTAGGAATGTGTGCTTTACTTTAGAGAGTGTTTTTCATCATTATTCCTGCTTATCTTGATTTTACTCTTGATATTGCAGATGTCGACGCCTCTCCAAACATACATCGGTTTTGCTGATGGCGCTTGTCGTAGTACACGAAACATCTCTTCCACAGCTTGGGTTATCTATTCACCCTGTGACGAGTTAGTATCTATGCATGGGGTAAGCCTCGGTCAAACAAGGAACAACATTGTAGAATACAATGCAGTGATTGAGTTATTATCTGAATCCATTTCATTTGGAATCAGAGTTTGATTGTTAGGTTAGATTCGAAACTCATTGTATTATAGCTTAATAGAGTTTATGTCATTAGAAATCCAGTGTTATTGCGATTATTTTTTAGAGTCCGTCTCTTGGAATGAGAATTTGATTACGTCGAATATCAGCACATTCCAAGATATTTAAATACATTAACAGATGCAGTTGCTTCTTGAATGTTAAATAGACATTTGCAATAATCAATACAGTAAATTTAAAAGCATCCCATAAACATGCTATACAAGATAACCAGTAATAGCGATATATCATAGCATAGAAGTGTGTCAAAATATACATCGTCTTCGATCATAGGTTAAAAAACACCTTGTGATCGGCAAAAAATGATAGCACAAAAAAGTCCAAAAATGAGTCTACAAGGTGATCATCCTATCACTGATGATGATCATGATAAGACACCACTGCTCGGGCCACCCTACAAAGCAACCTCCTAAAAGGTCCTAGGAACCCAATCACATAGCATTGTAACCTAAGAGGAATGTCATCTATGTTGGTCTCCGGAATATCTGTTGTCAAGCGCTCTAGATGACTCTCCAATTCAGCCAAGGTCTCTGTTGATTGGTCATGTGGGGTCAGTGTTGCGGCAACTGGATATCCTCTATCATAAGGCTAGAGAGCGGCTAGTCGCCGTGGACCCACATCAACATTTAAAACGTTTTACTATCAGTTTTTGGACGATTTAAAAAAAAAACATAAAAAATATATAATTTAAAAAATGTTGAAAATAATTTTACCTGTATCATCCCATTGCTCTCCTGGTGGAAGAGCCATGTCTGGATCACCACGATAATCCATCCCAGCATATGGAAAATCCTGTATCACGAAAAGTTGGTTTCCCAACCAACGAAAAAACTCAGGTGAGAATCGAACAACCTCGGTGCCCTCCTCAGGATGGCGGGCAATGACTGCAACCGAGCACATAATCCTAGGATTTCGGGGAAGTCTAGCGTCAACGGTAAGTTCCTGTGGAACCAGCATAGGTACCTTCTCTAGGGAAAAGCTCACAACTAAGTAACCACATCCAAAGTTCTTTAGTTGTCCATTATTTGCCCTAGTCAGTTGGCCTTTCACATTGGCCAACACAGCATCACACCAATTGAAGATGGTGCCTCGGAAGTAGTCTACCGCCACGCGCATCTAGGAACCAGTAGCTAAATGCAATGCTATGCTTCTGCATAGTCTGGTGACAGTAAATGCAATCACTTTAAGTACAGGACGGGCGATGGTCTTCACATCTATCCATTTGTCCGCAGTTTGGACATTGCAAAACTCTAGTCAGAGACTAGTGACAGACTGGCCACCTGGCCTAGATCCGAATAGAGATAATCCTTCCCCTCTCTTCAGCAAAGCAGTCAGAAAATAAATTTCCTTTGGCTCGATTTCGAGCCGGTGTCCTTAAATGATGAAACGCTGGTCCTGCGTTCTCCACCAGTCTACCAGCCATTGTAGAAAGTCTATTTGTGCCCACATGCTAGGTATGGCCCAAAATTTCAGTGGTCTGCATTCTCTTAAAGCCTCTAATGAAGGTGGATGGAGTAATGCGGCTTGATCCACATCTTTGTCTTCTCTTTCCTACCAAATAAGCATCTTGTCTACTCCATTGCAAAATAGGTGGTTTAGAACATTTCAATCTGAAACTTGTGGGGCAAAAATGAAGAAATTAGGGTTTTAAATCTGTGTTCTGTGGGGTTTGCACCCATTCTTTTAGAGACAGTGCGTAGTTGCACACTTTTCCTTAAGAACACGTGCGGCACCCCGACTTTTCCCTATGCACGGAAAAATCGGGGTGCGCAGGAGCCACATGGCGCACCTGCGCAACCACCGCGGGCGATTTTTTGCCAAATTTCCTTCTAAAAATCAAATTCTAAAGCCTAAAACAAAATTTAAAATGGATAAAATGCAAGTCAGGGACGATGTGGATTACCTGGAGAAGACGGTTCTCGATTCCAGCAGTTAAATTTTCCATAATATTCACAGGAAGTTTTCCTACCAAAAGCTCTTACTTTTTACTCCAAAGCCAAATCGTGAAAATGAACTTGTAAAAGCCCTTTTTATAAGATTTTTTGAATAAATAAATTTTTTATTTATTTATTTTTCACTTTGGAACGGTCACTTTTGGTACATTTTTATTAATTTTTAAACAGATATGAGTAAATGTTTGCATCTTTTGTGCAGAATATTGGGTGTTCAGGGAGAATTGGTCATTTTCAACAAAAACACATAGGAGTCCACTTTAAGCTCTTTTCTGACTCGTAAAATATGAAAATATTGACGAGTTTTTCTTTTTAGACTCGTTAAAATAGAATTAAAAAGATGATCCACTTATAGCGTTTTTCTGACCATATAAACATGAAAAGATTGTCGGACTTTTGTCGTTTCAAGTTTGATATTGGTAATAAAATGACGTGTTTTCGATCACTTTTTTACTTTTTCAGATTGAAGGCACTTATTATGAAAAGTAATCCTTGATCGTAATGGTCAAACAGTTCTCTCAAGTATTATTTTATACTTTTTCGGGCTTGGGAGACACAAATTTACGAAAAAGGACAACCATGGATTTTTCTTAAGTTTTTCTTCTGACTCCCTAAAATTGAAAAACGTCGAGTTTCTCTTATACTGGACTCGTCAAAATTTAACAGTAAAGGACCTGTTCAATTACAAACAGGAACGAACCACTCCTTCTCAGGGTTCGAATCTAAACTAAGTTGGACTCATCCGAAGGATGAGCTTATAACCAAGCAAATGTTATCCTCCTCAAGCTTGTCAAAATTAAAGAGGTACTTGCTAGAAATGGTGGGGCAAAAGAGAGAAAAGTGAACCTGTTTGTTGTACTTTGTGTTTGAAAAAACTTTCCATCACTCTTGAACATGACACTTTTATTCACCTGGGTTGGGAAATCCTTTACCTAATTGTTAATCAAGCCACATTGAAAGTCTTCAGCTGGTTTCTCGGTATTAGCATTGGGTCAATTGTCACCAAGCCATCTGCAGTGTCGTTATGTGTTCAAGAGGTCTGTGCAAATAAATCATTCACCTGCAAAATATATGTCATCCATCATTGACCATCCCTGAGTTAGTCCTTTCCAAATATATTTCTTAGGACTTGATCTATGATTTCGTTTTATGGGCTTTCCTATGCCGGGTCGCTTTCTATCGACTCTGACCCATTATCTAGAAATATGATCTAGAAATCGTCAGTACCTTGAAAACTGCATGCCTTAATGGCGGGTTTCTCGCCTTTGACGACAGGTTGCATCATTGACCTTCGATCAAAGGATTCTGCGATGTGTTCGAAATCGACTCATTCATTCACATTTCATGGATTGTACTGAGTACTTTGAGGGCCATTGACATTGCTGGTGGTTCCTCTCACACTTGTTAATAGTTTACATCATTGAATTGTAATCAAGTAGTTTCTACCATGTTCGACTTCAACACATTCATTCACATGGATAGAATCGTACTAGTTCTGGAAGTAGAAATGAAGACCCTGGATCTAGTTACCACCATCTAGGCTGCGAGGAATTTTGTTATCATTACATAGTGGACTATTCATAAACAGATGGATGCACCCATACTGTGTCCATATGTCTCTACTTGTGATATAATATAAAATCATTCTTGTATCAGAATATTTTTAGATACTTCTTAGTCAGTTTTGATCTGAGTATGGGAATGCCTACCTCACCGATGATATTTTCACATATATATGTTTTGTGTTGAATGTTTTTTACAGGTTCTGACCTGGGTATACACAGGAAGATCCTTGAAATGATAAAGTCCTTCACTCTTCTTAGATGATCAAAAATTATCCTCATCTATTACAGACGTTGCACTTTAGGGGGCAATCTGTTACACAAAAATTGTCACCATGACTTTCTACAGTTTGTGTGAGTCCATCACCACTTATGAATACCTCCTTGGCAAGTGTTAAGCCTCAGCTCTTCATATCAAGCCTTGAAAATGGGAGAAAGACCTTAAAAATATCTTAAATCCTGGTTTCGCACTTTCTCCTAGCATTGCCTGCGGTATCGCACTCAATGGTCATGTCCCCTATGAACCTAACCACTCTGTCTGTTAAGTGATGGGTGCGAACCCCTGTAAAAGTTAAAAAGGTATGAGTTCACTCTTAAAAACTCACCTTGGGTCACTTCTGGATGCTTCTAGAAGGAATATTATGCTGGCAAGTCCACTCCACCTTAGTTCATCCATTCCATAACTAAGGGAGCTAACTCCATGATATGAGGTTCTTATCCCATTGAAGGAGGAACTTATCCCTTCAAAGGTGGACCTGCAACTTCCTCCATTTGCACTATAAATTCAGGCATTGGGCTAGTTGTAGGTGGGGTTGAAAGCTAAAGATTCTTGAGGGTAAATGCTGCTAGAAATTAGACTTCCTTTTTGAGCTTGTGAGAGGAGAGATCACATACCTTTCATTTCACTTGGGAAGTGAGTGAGGCTACCAAAGTAGAGGAGATTCATGCTGGATCCTGGAAAGACCTTGTGCAACATAAAGGCAAAGGTTCTAAGGTTCTTTTATTCATAAAGTTAATACAATCAAGTTTTTTTTTCTCAATGAACTATCTCTAATGGTTTATTTTATGAGCTCCTTGATCTTCATAATGAACATGTTTTATTATATTATCTATGCAGGTGTTCTTTGATGTTTGTTTGTTTATGTATGCAGGTTATTAAAAGGGAACTGCTTGAAGTTGTTGGAACAAAGCTTCCACAAACAAGCATTAGACCGAGGTAGGGTCTATTACACCTCTTAGTTTTCATTTATGAATTGAAACATGTTTAGAGAAAAGTAGATTTGCTTGTGCTGCTTGTTGATAGATACCATTTGATACTAGGGAGATCGGTCTTGTCCACAAGAACGATTTATCCGGCCAACAATATAGTCCTTCATTTGTTTTAAAAGAAGTTTTCCATTCATCTCCTTCTCTAATCCTTATTTGATGATACCCACGTTTTAAATCCAACTTTGTAAAATATCTTGCTCCACTTAAACAATCCATCAAATCTTCAATTCTAGGTAAAGGAAATTTGTGCCTGATTGTTATTTTGTTGATTGCTCTTGAATCAGTGCACATTCTCCAGCCTCCATCTTTCTTTGGACTCAACACTATTGGCACTGAACAAGGACTCAAACTCTCTCTAATCAGTGCTTTATCTAATAATTATTGAACCTATTTTCTTATTTCTTCATTTCTTGTGGGAGTCATCCTATAAGCTATTTTATTTGGCAGATTTTCCCCTGGAATCAAATCTATATGATGACTGATTTTTCTAACGAGTGGTAATTCATTAGGCAAATCATCTATAATGATATCACAATAATTTTCCAACATCTCTTTAATTTCAATTGGAAAATCAAAAATTTTGGTAGAAGTAGTTATTACCTTGGGTTTGCAAATCAATGCAAAATTTACCTCATTCTCTTCAATCAGCTGCAAGTATTTTTTTCCACTTAGCAATAGAGTCTTGGATCAAATTTTCTTGATGCATCCTCATCTTCCATAGGCAGCAATGTATGATTACTACCATCTTTACCAAATTTGTATTTGTTCTTTTTCCCATCATGGATAGCTCCTCTGTCATACTGCCAAGGTTTTTCGAGCAATATGTGACACACATCCATAAGCATTACATCACACAGAATTTTGTCTTTGTAGCTGCCCAACTCCAACTCCACTTCACACTGTTCATTCACTAACAACTGATGTCCTTTTTGAATCCATGACACCTTGTAAGGTGTTGGGTGTTTCTTTGTCTTCAATTTCAAATTTTCCACCACTTCTACATAGACCAAATTATTGGTGCTACCACTATCAATTACCATTTCACAACATTTTCCTTGAACCTTACACACAGTCCTGAACAAAGTCTTTCTCTGTACTGGTTCAACAACTTCCTTTGTTGGATTTAACAAAAATTTATTAACTACCAAAGATTCCCCTTTCTCTGGTACATTTTCTTCTTCTAGCACCTTTTCTACTTCCTCTTCAATCTGAGCAACAGTTACATTTCTCTAATTTGTTCTTGCATTTTGTGGGCACTCATAGGCTTTGTGTCCCATCTTGTTACATTTGTAACATCTGATTTCTCTTCCTTTGCCTCTGCCTCCTCTTTCTCTGGAAAAACTCCTCCTGCCACTTGCATCACCTTCTATGGGTGTATGTTGATTTGAGTTACTGCTCGCTCCATCTCTAGGTGTTGTAAATCTTCCTCTACCACCTTCACTTCCTCTTCCTCGAAAAGTACCTCTAGTTCTAGAAGTTTACTTCCTCATGAGTTTTTCTTTATCCTTCAATACCATCTGATAAGCTTCTTCTACTATTTTAGGGAAAACGCACTTATCTCATCATGGATCTCCATTCTGAGACCATTTATGTTTCTTTAAACCTTCTCGTTTGTATCTTGAATTTGTCTAGATCTTATGCTCACTTTGTTAAATTCCTTTGTCTATTCTTTCACTGTCAAAGACCTTTGTCTAATGTTCTGCATCTGTCTAAATAATGAAAGTTGATAATCACTTGGCAAAAACCTACCTCTCAACTTTGCCACCATCCTATTCCAATTTTTAATTGGTTGCTTGCCAAGTCTCCTTATTTCTACCTGCACTCCATCCCACCAAACTATTGCATGTCCTTTCAATTTTGTGATTGTAAATTTCACTCTCTTTCCTTCTTCCATTTCTTCACAATCAAATAATTTATCCATGTCATTAATCCACTCTATCAACTACTTAGGGTTTAAACCTCCTGTATAAATTGAAACCTCAAATCTGGGTTTAGATGTGGATCCCAACGCTGATTTAAAGAATCTCATTTCACGAGTAACTTCTGCAGGTTCCTCTTCTTTTGTAGCTTCAACTTCAATGTCATTGACATTCCAGCACTTGCGTCTCTTTGATTCCCCATTTCCACTACTTTTAATCTAGCTTGCATCTGTTGCATAGCTTCCAACACTTCAGCATTTGCAATTGGTCCTCCTCTTCTTTCACCACCACCAAATATTCCTCGAATTTTGAAAGCCATGTTGGATTTCTTTTTCTGATCTTTGAGATCTTGCTCAGTGTCAATAAGCTACTCTGATGCCACTATTGGTGGGTTGGTTGCAGGTTAAGGATAGTTGTTCAAAACGAGAAACTATTCCTTCAAGTTTGGGTGGAACTTCTTCTCATTTTTCCTTTGGAGTATCAGTCATCAACCTCCAATTTTAGTTATTTTGCTAAAATAGTGGAACTATTTAATTTACTTGGTATATGGAAAACCTTCAAATTTTTATGGAACCAAAAGGAATTAAAACCCAATTCATAACCTTATCACGTCCGAAATTTAAATTAAATCACATGCATCTTCCAACGCAACCACCATTAGATATGACCCCTTCAAGCAGATGATCACGATCAACTGAGCTATTAACTTAGTTTTATAAATTATCGCATCCCATTTTGGAATTAATGTCTTCACTTATTTATACGCGACGACCATTAGATCGATTGGATCTATCCAATCAGACGATTCTAATCTTCTTCCGCTTTTCTCATGAATGTTTCAGGTTTCCTCGTTCTGCCAGACTTAGTACTTATGCCAAGTTTATTTATTATCTGTCAGATTCATGATATTGCTAACTAACTCCATGATTTCAAGATACACCCAAGTTATTTCAATGCATAGTGAGTGAAGATTTAGATGCAACAATACAAGATTATACAAAATCTAATTCTAAAGGGCTTAAACTGGAAATCAACAGAACTTAGAAATATTTCGTAGGAAATTAAAACCTCCAGGAATTGATCATTCATGCACAATATTCACAGAGATAAAGAGAGATTCCAAATTTTACATTCCAATCCTCCTCAGCCAAAAATCCCATTCTACTAATTCAAAACTTACATAAATACCTATACATACAAAAATCAAATCGTAAATTAATGGATCAAATCTGCCTAATCCTAGATAATATCTAATACACATGATATTCTCCTCAAGAATCTTAACTAAGCCTAAATACATGAATTAATTACAAGATAATTCAAATCCATGAATTTTAGCTCAAATCCTATCTAGAAAGATTTGTAAAGTGACAACTAAAGGATCCCACTCCTTTGCTTGTAAACTATTTTTGTATTTTTGGAATAAAATTTGAAGTCTTTTGTCTTCAATCCTCATCCTCCTACGTCAAAACCTCTCATGGTCTGCAAAATACCACTCTTCTAGCTTTAGATGAGGAATCTACGCCAAGCATGAACCTTCAAAAGTGATGTGCCCTGGTAGTAGTGGCATATTTAGGAGGAATTTTCTTGCATATCGGTCCTTAGGGACCTTCCTTTTTCCCTTACATGGAGGGATATACTTTGGAACCTTGGAGATAGGCTCCATGCCCTCAACGTATATATCCTCCATGCCCTCTTCGACCTCCAAATCCACCACTTTCTAGTTATCCTTCACTGATTTTTTCTCTTTCTTTTGGTCCTTGGTAGTAGCATGCTTCCTTGGTGACTTGCGCACCGAGATTGTCTTCTTCTGCTTTCTTGGGCTTGGGGACTTCTCGCACTCATGTAGGTTTTGGTGTAGGCGACCTCGACACCGTAGGCACAGCGACTGAAGCCTCCGTTCTCACAACCTCTTGAGTAGCTCCCTTAGAAGTGACATCCCCACCAGTAATCATAGTTTCCATGGGGCTTGGTCCTAGCATATTTTTGAGGATGAATGTATGATTTAACTCTAATAACTTGAGAAAGGCAGGGCTCACGACTAAATCCTCCCAATATGAGTGATTCATAAGCAATCGACAGCACAATGCAAAAATTCTAAGGACACAAAGTGTTCTTTAGCGGATGGCCATACGTAATTTATAGGTGAATTTGAATTCAACTTCAACCATCCCCCAAAAATTTGTCCATAAATTTTGATTTGGCAATAGATCTCCAAATACTTCAGCCTTAAATGCCTTAAATGTCACCCCCCGCTCCTCTTAACCATATCTTGGCAATCAAATCATGAACAGTGACCATAATGGTCATTTTGTAGCTGTGTTATGCAATGCTGCCCTCTGTAGTGCAGCTCCCTGCACCTCTTCTAGTACTGTGGCACAACCCTTTTTCGTGCAGGCCCCCTATCGTGTAGTTACACCAACTGAGAAGGGTAGTTTATAGTACCGTTCTTCCTTGCAACTTTCCAGAGCATTAATAATTTGCTACTGTCATGTAGTCACTAGGCCGGATCCCCTGTGTAGGGCTTCAACTGACTTCTATTTACCCTTCCCAGAAATGGATCTCCATTTAACTTCGCGAGCTGAACTACTCCACCATCTATAATTTCTTTGATGACATATGGTCCCAGCCAGTGCATCTGAAACTTCTCTGGAAACTTAGAAAACTTACTTTCATATAATAAAACCAAATCATTTACCTTGAAGGTGCACAGTTTGATGTGCCGATCGTGCAAAGCTTTTTCATGTTCCTTTCGAACCTGCTGATGGAATTCAGCCAAAAATCTCTCCCTCGAGCTCCATTAGCTACGCGAGCTATTCTTCTAAGGATTCGTGGTCCGCCATTCCTATGAAATCCACTATGTATATAATAGGCACAATGTACTCCATAGGCATTACAGCTTCTACGCCACATACCAACCTAAATGGTGTTTGTCCAGTAAGATTTGTACAGGTAGTTCTGTAAACCCATAACACTGACGATATGCACACGTCCCAATCATTCCACTGCACATCGTACATCTTTCTCAGTGTATTTTCTAATATCTTATTAAAATCCTCAGTTGTTTCATTGGTTTGAGGATGATATGGTATACTCTTTTGATGGTAAACTTGGAACTCTTTTGTCAACGCATTGATTGTTTCATTAAGAAAATGTGTACCGTGGTCACTCATCCAAAACCTTTGGGCAACCAAACTTGGTCAACACATATTCAAACAAAAATTTTATTTATGTTGCCCCTGTACAGTCTTTCACAGCCTGTGCCTCCACCCATCTAGTCAAATACTCTGTCACGATGATGTCATAATGGGCACCAGTTTTCTTTCCTGGGGTTGAATTGGTCCTACAAAATCAATTTCCCATTTCTCAAATGGCTACAATGACACCTGTGGATTCAAAGGCATCTCATCCCTCCGCGATGGCCTGCCCATCCTCTGACATGCATCATATTCCTTGCAATATGCTTTAGAGTCTTTATGTAGTGTTGGCCACCACAACCCAACAGGCAAAATCTTTTGCGTTGGTTCTTTCCCTACATAATTCCCTCCCACAACTCCTCCATGAGCTTCAGCAAGGATACTATTTCACTCAAAATCAAGCACATAACATTGAAATATCTCATCCAATCCCAGCTTATACAAATGGTCGGCAATGACCGAAAATTCTGTCGCACTCACCACCAATGATTTCTTCTATTGATTGGTACATCCCTCTGGAGCCATCCCTATGGTTAGTAAGTGGATAATATCCTAAAAGTGATTATCTGCTACATGCGCTGTAAAGAGCTGCGCGTCAGGAATCCCTTCCTCCAAATTAATAGGCTCCTTTCCTATTTCAATGCGCGACAGATGGTCTGGTCCCACGTTCAATATTCCTGTCTTCAGAATTACTTCAATATCATATTCCTGAAATGACAATAGCCATCTACTTATTCCCCCCCCCGCCCCGCCCCAACACAGGCTTATTTACTAGATACTTTAATGCAGAATAGTCTGTGTACATCTTTAAATGTCTACCTAGCAGGTAATGTCTAAATATCTAGAGCACGTACACCATAGCTAACCGTTCGCACTTTGCTGTCAAATAATTATTTTCAGCCTTTGACAAATTCCTACTTGCAAACACTATAGGATGATCCATCTCCCCTTCACCGGCCTGTGTCAACACTGCTCCCAACGCAATACATGAGGCATCAACATGCACATGGAATTTTTTCTTCGAGACTATGAAAACCAAGATCATTGCAGTAACAATTTCCTCCTTCAAGACATCTAGACTATGTTGACATTCTTCATTTTAATAGAATGTAGCATCCTTTTTTAGCAACTTTTCCATGGGTGCAGTAATCTAAGCATAACTCTTGATGAACTTCTAATAGTATCCAGTATGACCCAGCATGGCACACAGCTGTTTGACACTTCTTGGCATCTACAAATTAATTATGACTACAATCTTAGCAGGGTCCACCATTAATCCTTGCTTGCACACCACATGACCCATCAAGATTCCTAAAGGGACACAAGACAGGCATTTCTTCAGGTTTAGTACAATTAGATACCTTCGGCATGTATCCAACCTCAAGTGCAAACTAGCTACATGGCACTTTACAAGCCCAAACACTGTCCAGTCATCGAAATATACTTCCAACAATTTGTGAACGAACTCCTTGGATGTCGTGATGACTATGGGTGAGAATATCATTGGTGCATTCTTAAGTCCAAAAGGCATCATTATATACTGGAAACATACCCACTCTGTCATGAAGGTGGTCTTACTCTTGTCTTTTGGCAGGATCTTAATCTGATGGTATCGAGAGAACCCATTAGTGAATGAGTAGGCCTCCTGGCTCTGACATTATCTAGTACTTCATAAATAAAAGGTGTTGGAAAGGGATCATGGACATAGGCATCATTAAGCTTTATGAGATCTACGCAAATCCTTATTTTGTCCTTCTGCTTGTTTTCCTAAACTACCATTGGACTCGCCCAATCATACTCCTCCATAGGTTCAATAATACATACTTCAATCGTGATGTCATTTTGTGCCATAGACCTACCTTCACGCAGATCAATAAGCCCATATGGCTTATCAATGTAACTTCCTTTAATCAACCTCTAGACCTCCGCGAAGGTCTACGACTAGCTTTTGCGGACCTTGAATAGGTAAATTAACTACTTACATGCATCAAAGATTACTCTTAATCCAGTATTTACTCAGATCTGCTTAAGTGTTTAATAAATTTAGCGTACAATGATATAATCTTCACATAAACCCTTAATGTTAATTGCACTCATATAACAATATAGATTCAGTAAAGTTGCGCATCAATACAACATTATTTCATAAACCAATCATTCATCACAACATAAAGCGCATTCATACATAATAGAAGTAAATAGGTAAAACACGAGAATTTCTATAATAATATTCTTTACTAATATTTATTTTAGTTTATTGACTCCAGACTTCCCTGCACACTCAACTGCAGGGGTCCGCGCACTCGTCTACGAACTCTACTCTAGGTCTCTATGCACATAGTTGTAGAGCCTTCCTTCTTACTTTTTGCGCTAATTCTCTAGACTCTTTCCATATACCAAATTCCTTACTTTCCTTAGACATCCCTAATGCACACTTATTTATACAATTCCATGGTCCGCAGACCATGGGTAGTTCTTCAGAAATCCGACTTAACTTACATAAAAGAGGGTAAAACCCTTTTTGACTCTTTAATTATATACGCACTTTGCAACAACAATTTGCGGAGACTTTACATACTTTTACATAAAACTTGGGCTTTTTCCCCAAAATTGACCCTAGGGGACCCCATACCAACGTGCTCCACTAGCCATGTAATTTTTGAAGAGAGGTCATTTCTCTTTAGAGTGGCCTTCTGATTTACACTTTGTACACCACACTTATTCGTGGAATTCTTACTTTTATTCATATCTTGTAACTACAGAGTCAAATTTGCCAACTAGCTCTAAATCTACTGCATACCCTCATTGGTATCTCCTATCGGTGAAGCTTCTAATTTCATTGCAAGCTCCAGAGCTTTAGCTTGAGTTTCTATTTTCTATTGTGTCAAAGGCAATCTAATATGTGGCAACAGCGTAGATATGAACCGTTCCTTATGCTGCTATAGAGCTATTTCGAAACTCACCTGGTCCAATAATACCTTGAATATTTAGTCAAATTCCCAAACAAACTCAGTAGGCCTTTGTTTAATTTCTTTTAATTATGTAATACACTGTGACTCAAACTACGGCTTCTTAAATTCTTTTAGGGACACTGTTTTAATGCCTCCAAATGATCTAATATGATTGCTTGAATAATTCATGTAATCTAGGAATGTTGTGACAAGTTGTGCCTTCTTTATATCTTCATCATGGACCTATTTTGTTGTCCATACTGATTCGCATAAAAACCAAAATCGATCAGGATCCTCTGATCTAGTTCCTTTAAAAATAGGTAGATTAATATCATCGCCATATTCCTTCTCTGGGAGGGGGAAGGGAAGGGGGAGGGGGATTCGTAGGAGGAGGGGGGTGCAGGGTAGGGATAGTAGGGGGATAGGGAAAACCAAAATTACCCTAACTATTTTTAGATTGATGCCGAAAGGGTGAATACTGCGGAGTTACTCCAACATTTTTAGGGATTTTTTCTTCACTTTTAGACTCGCATAACAAAGGGTTGTAGAGAGTTTCTATAAAAGTCTTTGGATCTTGGCTACGAGATCTCTTCATAGTGTCTATTCTATATATTTTTCCACTTCACATTGTTCTAGTCTCTTCTTCAAATCTTCTCCCAAACATAAGTAAATAATAATCTAATTGCACTCGTAAAATTCCCTTTTCACAAAAAACCATCTTAATCCAAAGTTTTAGAGATATCAGGTGCTTACCTCGTAGTCCTTTGAAAAAACTTTGTTCTACTTTGTTGTAGGACATAGTCAAGTATACCGCAAACTCAGTAATGAATCCTCCTAGGATGTTATCAATCCATAAATCAACGTCTCTTGAGATCCTATTGTCAGTGTTCTTGAGTCGTTGTATCAATTCAAGAGTCCACTACTTAAGTTTGTCCCCTTTAAAACAATTTTTTCTCTTAGTCAACCTTGAAATCCA
>APFE031214145.1:0-35072 GCA_000404065.3 Pinus taeda | reverse complement strand
TGTTCCTTGCTACTCTAAAAGGAGTAACAATGAGATAGTTTATGGGACTAGGCTCTGCTATTATTTGGACGTGGCGACATGAAATAAACATTCCTATCTAAATATCAGGACAATTATCGAATCGGGGATTTGAGGGGACAAATATTCAAGATGACACAGAATGAGGAAGAAATATTAGAGGATTATGTGGAATGATTCCATTATAACATATAGAGATCTAAACATAGTGATTTAGATCCAGAAATCTTGAAGACCATATTCATAAGGGGAATGAGAGATGATTGCCTTGATACCCTACATCTACTAGGAAAGGGAGACATATCTAAGGAATCATTTGATCAAATAATAAATCTTTGCTTAAGATGATCGAGAGGGTCTTCAAGAGGGAGATGCATGGTATGGGATGCCTCTGCAAGAATATAGAAATCTGCAAATGGGCGGTTGACTAGGGGTGAGACTGGAAATTTGTTCGAGAACCTGAAAATTGGTCTCCTTAGTACCTTCTCTTCTCAAATAATGATGACATAAGTAAAGAAAGCACAGGATAAACTTGATACAACTTTAGCTTTGTTCTACCCAAAATGTAGGGAGAAGTGTTCCCTGAAGGAATGCAGAGTAAATAACATTAGCTTGTGCAACATTGATTTTTCATATCTTCCATCTTTTCAAGGAATGACTATAAAAGCCCTTGACACTTTCTTGTTTGAATTTGATGTCTTATGCAGGAGCTATGATTATACTTCAGACTCTCAAAAGATGAAATGCTTCCCTACTACTCTAAAAGGAGCAGCACAGAGATGGTTTATGGGACTAGGCACTACTATTATTCAGACGTGGGGTGACATGAAATAAATATTCCTCTCTAAGTATCAGGACTATTGTCGAATGAGGGACTTGAGGGAAGAAATATTCAATATGATACAGAATGGGGAAGAAATCATGGAGGATTATGTGGAATGATTCCATTATAACTTGGAGAGAATTAAACATAGTGATTTAGATTGATAAATCTTGAAGACCATATTCAAAAGAGGAATGAGAAATGATTTCCTTGATACCTTGAATCGAGTAGGAAAGGGAGACATATCCCAGGAATCATTTGATGAGATAATAAATCTCTGCTTAAGATGCTAGAGAGGGTCTTCAAGAGGGAGAAGCATGGTGATGAGCCCCATAAATGGGTATTTATATGGGCTCATTTTGACTCCTAACTTAGTTTAATCCACCATTCCTATAGCTTATTGCATGTTTTTTTATTATATTTATTCTTCTAGAGTGAGATGGGTTGGTTATTATGCCATGCAGTCTAATGTGTGCTTAATGTAGTTTTTTGATGAATTTTGGAGAAAAAGTCAAAGATTTAATGGACAATTGGCAGAAAATATTTGAAGAAGATAAGGGAGAGGATTTATAGGAGGGTATCTCCCTCGTTTATGACTCACCACTATGAATTCTCCTTCAGGAAGCTCAGAGCACAAATAACCAAATCAATGCACTAGGAGGTAGCTTAGCAAGTGGAGGATAACTTCTGTTTATCTCAAGTTTTGGGAGCCAAGCCTCCCTGAGTTTAAGGAAGATATTGGAAGCTTCAGTTTTATAAGTCGAGAGGCCTAGGGCCTCATTAGGAAGTTAGTCAAATTTTCGAATTTTAGTTGCAGCTTTTCTCTACTCAACTTCGAGCTCACTTTTGTTGACAGTTTTATGTAATCCTATTATTATTTTGATGATGAAGGATGATATATTTTCTAGCTAGCACTGAGTTACCTCAAAGGGTTGAAGATCTTGGGTTAGGGCCCAATCCAAGTTTCCAAGCTCCTCTTGTTTTGTTTTTCTATGCTTTGTTTTAGTTTATGAATTAGTTGCTTTTAGATTAATTTCTTTCTTGGTTAAGAATAGGTTGCATTTGGTAGTTTAGAAGGTTGTTTCCATTTGAGTTTTCCATAGAAAGTTGAACAATGATAGGAAGAATATATAAAAGGTAATAAATGGAGCCTTACCTTCCTTTCGTCCCCTTGGGACCATGAACTGCGGCTAAGACCCTCTTGCTGCCACAAAAACACAAATTTTCCTTCTCCATAGGATTTCTAGTGTCGCAGTTTATTAGAAGGTTAATGATTTTTTTTAAGATCTATGCCACCATGCTCATTTCTACCTCTGCAATAAATTTCCATCCATGCTTTCTTTCCATGTAGCATTTTTTAGCATTTACTTTCCTAGATCAAAGTTTAGATTAGCTTGATGAAAATTTTGTTTTTTTTTTTTATGTGTCTAGTTTCTTTTCTTGCTTAATTTCCTTGTTTGATTTTTAGTTATCTTACAGAAAATATCTTCTCACAATAATTCATCCAATCAGCCATCACCATCTCCCTTTGATCTATGTTCCACAGGTCACCCAAAGTCCCTCACAAATCTGCCTTAGTTTTCTACACTTTTCTCATAAACATTCCTCTTTTTCCTTTAACAAATCTGACCATCTTTCTCTCTCCTAATCATTCTTGATGAACCCTATACACCTTAACACATCATCTTAGCATTCAGCTACCCTTTCCACTTGCTTTCCCACCTTTAAAACCTCCAAAACTGCTCTTGGCATCCTCCTGTAGACCTCTTGTAGATTTTCCTGTAAGTGTCTTTTTGAAGTTCAATTGCAAGAAAAGCCTCCAGAAGGCCACCTGAGACCTCCTAGGACCCATCCACACCTTCCTACACCTCTGAAAATTCCAAATTCATCCACCATCGCCACCGAATTGATGCCACACACACAAACAAATAAATTACATGCAAGACAATTTCACCTAAAAATACATAAAAATCCAAAAAGATGATTTTTGCTCATTTGCTTCTAGAAATAGCCTGAGTAGATGTTGTTTACTTCCTGAGTAGGTAATGGCATTAATTTCATGGCTTTTCATCTCACTTTTTGCAAAAGTAGGATTAGTTGGTTAAGTAGGGTTTGATAGGTTTACTTCACATTTCAGTCTTCTTTCTCTTTCTCCAAGTAGAGTAGCCTCTTTAGAGTAAGCTTTCCTTTATTTCATCACATATAAAGCTTCTTCTGGAATTCATAGAAGTTGGTTTGAGCTCCTAGTGATCTTGCGCCAGCTGACCAAGTGATAGCCTGCAGTAAGAACTAGTACTTGTGCATACAACATCGTCGCTTCCATGTTTATTACAAACTACTGGGTTGATAAAAGTAAAGTAGGAAGCCCAGGACATGCTACATTATCGCTGCAATACTGGAGCTCACCACTTTTTGGCACCGTTGCAGGGGAAGCATCAAAGTATTTTGTGACTACTACTTTCTTTTATTTTCTATTGCGACATTCTGCTAAGTAGTTTATTTCATCAAAAGTTGAGTAGTTGTTCCTTTCAGTTTCTGCATTTCCTTTTCAATTCTACAATTTCCATTTAAGCAAAAGTAGAGTAGTCATTTCCTTGCTTTCCTTTCAATTCTACAATTTCCATTTCAACAAAAGTAGATTAGTCATTTCCTTGCTTTAGTTCTTCATTTCATTTTCTTTCCTTTTCAGTTCTACAATTTCATTTCAGCAAGTTCATTTCGGTTAGTTTCAATTTGTTTGTTCAATCAATTTCAGTTTTACGAGTACAAGCAGAAAAAAGAAAAAATCAACCAACAAATTTATTTTCATGCTTGGTAGGAATAGAGATAATTCAAGAAAATTCTTGCCGAACACCCCCACCACATCGCATAGCCACCCTTCTCTCTTCTTCTGTGGCAGTGACCAAGAAGAACCTTTAGGTGAACAACCTGAGATATTTGAAGAACCTATAGGGGAAGAAGAAGAAGAAAGCATCCCTCCTGAGACAATGGCTAAAAAAAGAAATGCTAGGGGGAATGGAGAAAGAATAGAGGGTACCTTTCCCATCTGAGAGACCAATGGGGACACCAAAATGAAGAACATAAGCCTTTCAGCCCTACCTCACTTCCATGCATTGACTACAGAAGATCTCGACACCTTTTTGGTTGAGTTTGTTTTTATCTATCGAACCTATGACTATGCAGAAGATGAGCAAAAGTTGAAAATATTTCCTTCTACCCTCAAGGATGTAGCATTGAACTGGTTCATGGGGTTACCTGGGAATAGCATCACAACTTGGGCTCACATGCAGCATGCATTTAATAAAAAATATCGATACTACTATAGGTCAAAAGATACCAAGGAAGAAATATTCCGAATGACCATGGGAAGTGATGAATATTTTGAAGATTATAAGGAGATGTTCCAGCTCAGTTATAAAAGCCCCAGGTGCACACTTGACCCTGAATCTTTGAAGTTGGTCCTACTTAGGGGAATTCTGGAAGACCTTTTAGACAACCTCCATCAATTGGCTAGGGGAGACATCTACTAACTACCTTACGAGGACATAAAGACTATTGTTAGAAACCATTCTAAAGAAGCCAGGAGGAGAGGTAGTGGGTATCAACCCATAGCCAGTACCTCCTCATCTAGTTCATCCATCAAAGGTGAACTTGGGCACATGCTGGAAGACTTCAAAGTGATATGTTGTAGACTCTTTCCATGCAAATGGATACCTTGCATATCAAAAGGAAACAAGAGGAGGTAGAGAGGGCTTTGGTCACGTTTTGTCCTAGGTGCACTAGAAGGCATCCTAGGAATGAATGCCCATTGAACTTTATAGAGGTTTATTTAGTCTGTGAAGAAGATCATTCTACAGATAAGTGCCCTTCCCTTCCTGGACTTAAAGTTGTATACCAATGGGGCCAAAGGAGCCACTGAACCACTCTATTTCATGAACCAAAGGAGAACGCATGAACCTAGACCATACTAGCAGGGGATGCAAGGGACATCTTAGGCATACTAAAACCCCAACCAAGCCTCTTCCATATCTTCTTAGGGCCCTTCTGCTCATCCTTCCTGGTCCACACCTCCTCCTTGATCGTATCCATCTCAATATCATGCCAAACCAGCCACTCATTCATTTCAACCTATGCTCAACCACAACCTCAGTGGAATGCATCTCATCAGGGGTGGAGGCCTCATTACAAATCTCCTCCTACTCTTTCGCCTCCACCACCTACTCAACCACAACCATTGCCTCCTTCTCCACCAAGGCAACCCCAAATGCCTTCCCAACCAAACCCGAACCTAAACAACAGACAGGCCCAACAAGTATATAGTGGGGAACCATCATGCCCAACCTATGTTGTGGAGATTCAGGAGATTAACCAGCAATCTGGGTTCCAGATAGACAACCTCCCCCTAATAAAGTTGAGGAAGATAAAGAGGAAAGTGAACCTAAAACAATTCCACCCTTTCCTGAGAGACTATCCGAGACAACACAGCCCATCCTAGAAGAAACTAAACTTCTGGGAGAGTAGAAACAGTTATGTGTAAAGATACCACTTCTCCAAGCCATAAAGGATGTGCCTATATACAATAGAAATATCAAAGAGAATTTCTTTAGGCATCTAGGCAGGCGCAAGAAAGATACCCCAACCATCAATGTCATAGGACAACTGTCTGACTTGATCTTGGGGCAGGTAATCTGTTTGAAATATCTAGACCCTGGAAGCCCGGTAGTTTATGTCCACATCAATGGCACCATGATCCCACACACCTTGATTGATCTGGTAGCTGCCATTAATGTGATGACAAAGGACACCATGCTCAAAATCAACCTCCAAGGCTCCTTGAGGAAGACCACGACTGTACTGCAGCTAGCCGACCGCTCCACCATGACCCCTGAAGGGATTGTGGAGGATGTGATGGTCTCCATTAATTCTTGGGAGTACCCTACTGATTTCATAGTTCTCCAGCTGAAGAAAAAGTTCATTGGGTATCCTGTCATCTTGGGAAGACCCTGGTTGGCCACTGCCAATGCTTAGATTAGTTGTCAGGCTAGGTACATGACCATCAAGAATGATCATATGTCCAAGCAGCTAATCCTATACCCTCCTTCAAAACACTTGATAGAACATGATCTACCTCTCTGGTTGGAGGAGGAGGATAAGGGTGAAGTTTATTCTACACCACTATGTGCAGTAGAAGCTTTCATGGGGGGGAACTGCAAAATGAGGATGATATCATTGAAAATTTAATTCAGAATCCACCCCAAATATTTTTCCATTAGAACATCTAGTGAAAGAAACCGAAGAAAATCCCTTAACTAACCCCTGTGTGGCTAACCCAACCTCTCTTTGTGTTAAGAACATAGAGTTTGGCCCAAAAAGAACCTTGAAAATCAACTCATCCCTACCCACTTCCCAGGAGAAGGAGCTGTGCAACTTATTGAGGAAACATTTAGATGCCTTCACTTGGAGTTATAAGGAGATGAAGGGAGTGCACCCTTTAGTATGTACTCATCATATATACATTAAGGAAGATTGCAAACCAGTCAGGTAGCCTCAAAGGAGGATGAATCTAGCCCTTAACAACATTATTAAGAAAGAATTGCAAAAATTACTTGATGCAGGATTCATCTACCTTGTCTCTGAAAGTGAATGGGTCTCTCCTTTGGTGCTAGTGCCAAAGAAAATGGTAAGAGGAGAATCTGTGTTGATTATCGGGAATTGAACAAAGCCACTAAAAAGGACCATTTTCCTTTGTCTTTCATAGATTAAGTGTTAGCTGGTCTGGCAGGGAAAACGTTTTCTCCTTCCTAGATGGGTTTAGAGGGTACAATAAAATTCAAAACGGCCTAGAAGACCAGATAAGACCAGTTTCACTTGTCTTTGGGTACCTTCACATATCGGGTCCTTCCTTTTAGTTTTTGCAATGCTCTAGCCGCTTTCTAGAGAGCAATATTGAGTATATTTCTTGAACTGGTTCATGATCTAGTGGAGATATATATGGATGATTTTACTCCTTATGGTTCTAAATTTTAGGAAGCTTTATCTAACCTAGAAAATTTTTTGGACAAGTGTATTGAAATGAACTTGTCCCTCAGTCCAGAAAAATGTGAATTTTTTATGACTGAAGGGACCGTGCTAGGTCATGCAATATCTCAACAAGGATTGTGGGTGGACCCCAACAAAGTTGCCATCATCCAAAGGGTCCCACCTCCTCAAAACGTGAGAGATGTCTAAAGTTTACTAGGCTTACCTATATATTATAGAAGATTCATTAAAGATTTCAGTAAGTTAGCCTCTTCGTTGTTTGATCTTTTAGGAAAATATGTCGAGTTCATATGGATTAAAAACTGTCAAGAAGCCCTAGATACCTTGAAAAGAAAACTTGTGACTGCCCCAATTTTGAGAGGCCCAAACTGGGCCCTACTTTTCCACATTCACACAAATTCCTCAAACAAAGCAATAGGAGAAGTGTTATACGGGAATAGTGTCCACACGGATGCTACTATTCCCACTAAGATGGGTGGCTATCTTAGAAACAAACAATCAAAGTCTACTACTGATTTCTTTTATGAAAATAGATGAGAGGAGAACCAAGAGGGCAAACCTGGGTCTTCCACTCGATTTCCTCTCCTTCTTGATAGAGTTTTGCCACTTTCTCTTTGTCTGCTGAGCTTCAAAAGGACCTGTAGAATCACAAAAACATACTACTATGCAAGAAACAAGGATCTAAGTTCATAAATAATGCAGGATCAGATGTGCATTAACCATATACAAGCATATACAAACAAATACGCAAGAATATGGAAGGAAACAAGAATAGATTTATTCAGATAAAACGTAGCAAGAGGATTACAACCATGAAGCTTTGACCCAGTATCATCCTCCAGCTAAGAAGCCCTTCTTCACCTCAAGCAAAGCAAAATCACCCAACACTATGAATGTACACCATAATACCAACAACACTTCTCTATAAGTTACAAAATTCCAGCCTCTGGATCTCTGTGATGAGGGATCCATATATAGATGATTACAGAGAGGTGAGTCATCTTTTGGGATCTTGATTAGTGTCTCCTCTCTGATAGTTCCTGCTTCCACTTGGAGAATTATGATCTCTTACTCATCCCTGGTCGAAAATGGAGTGGCAAGTGTTAGAGGGGAAGCTTCTAGAAGATTCCATGATCTTCCACCTCGCATTTTTGTCCCTGCCAATTGTCCATCCTCGACCATCGCACCCTACAGAGGAGAAAATCAGTATGCATCGCACCTTGTACACTGGGAAGGTGATATGCATCGCATCCTTTGCATTGAGCTTTCAGTATGGTCTATTTTTGACCATTTATGAGCAGTTTTTAGTGGAGAACTTCTGGGAGATGATGTAATCAGTTGACCTTGTTCCTTTAGGCAGTGAAGCAACACTTTTAGGGACTTAGGAGCCCTCAGTTTATGGACATTTATGATTGGGGTAGAAGTGCCCAAAAATGTCTATAACAATCTCCTCAATATAGAAGATGAAAAAGAATGAAGAAGAAGAAGAAGATCAAGATCAAATTTTTTGGGCCTCTCTCTCTTTCTCTCTTGTTAGGGTTTCTAGAGTTTCTGGGCTATACAAAATTCTGAAGATGCATCGAAGATGTGAAGTTGTAAGGTCGAGGTTGTGAAGCTGTAAAGTCAAAGTTGTGAAGCTGTAAGGTCGAACCTATGAAGCTACCTCTAGTTCGAAGCTTTGAAGCTACTAGGTCGAAGTTGCTAAAGCTGCATCAAGGTCGAAGATGTGAAGCTGTTAGGTTGAATTTGTTGAAGCTGCTAGGTCGAAGCTGCATAAATTTTTGTTGGGGTCGAAGTTGATGGAGAATTTGTTGGAAGGTGAAATTTTGTTGCTAGAAGCTGTGTAAGGAAATCTCATCAAGAAGGAAGGATGACTTGGTCTTTGAGGGTCTTGGTCAAGGGTCATATGTCTTAAAATTCGTCAATTGAAGTTCTATAAGAAGACAAGGGTTTTGGTGGGTTTTCCTATCAGTTGGAGAGGTTTTAACCCTCGTTTATCACCTATATCTTGGGTCCTATTGTCTCATTGTTCTTAATGATTTGTTAGTTGTTTGATGATAGAGAATTATAATAATAATAATAAAACAAGAAGTTAATCAAGTAAAGTAAAAATACATCACAAATAGTTATCAAAGTAAGAGAAATCGCCTACACTTTTTCCCCCATAGATTTCTCAACAAATGTGTGGGTAAATAGTTCATGAATGAAGTATTTTCACTCTTACACTCAACATGAGGTCTACTTGAAGAGTTTTAAGTTAGATAGTTGTTTATTTAACCTTTTTCATGAGTAGTCTCTTTTTCCATCACAGATAATTATATGCTCTTTGACATTGCTTTGTTTACACAAGTTGAGAGCCCAGTCATAAATTAAAAAATACAAAAAACATTTCCTTATTTAGTTCCTTTCAGTCTATCTACTTAGTCTCATAATTGAATGAGTTTAATAATAATGATTGGTCACATACACACACTAGTAATCTATCAAGGCTTGTAGATGAATTCATTTATTTAGTTTTGAAGTTTTATAACAGTTTTGAATTTGAGTATAATAGACTTGAATAGTTTTTATGAAGCCTGGATGACTGAACACAGGACCAGACCATCTATCGCGCATCAAAATGGGGGAAGAGCCCACTAATTTGGAGGAGGGATTACCTGACACGTAGCTCTTTGCAGTGTGTGTCACAGATGGTCACTATGAAGAGATAATACACTTCCTAACGATAGGAACTGCCCCAGAAGGCTACACTATCCAATAGAAAAAGGAGTCAGTGGTGCATCTGACAAACTTTTCTCTCATTGTCGGACATCTGTACAAAATGGGGTTTGATGAAGTATTGCAACGATATGTACCAGAGTTTGAAAGAAGCAGTATCCTCGTGGACACTCATGGGGGTGCCGCAGGAGGGTATTACATGGGAAGCATGACTGCACAGAAGATTTTGTGCACAAAGGTTGTGCTGGCCAACCCCCCATCAAGATTAAAAATCCTACTGTAGGGCATGCAACTTGTGTCAAAGGACTTACAACCTTTCAAGAAATGGGTGATAGATTTTGTGGGACCCATTCAGACTCAAGGAAAGAATACGGGTGCGTGGTACATTATCACTGCAACTGAGTATTTGAATCGATGGGTAGAGGCACAACCTGTGAAGGATTGCATAGGCATGATCACTATAAAGTTTCTCTTTGAATATGTACTAACACAATTTGGGTGTCCAAAGATTTTGATGAGTGATCGTGGTACACACTTCCTGAATGAAACAATTAGCGCGCTGATGGAGGAATTTCAGGTATATCACCAGAAAAGCACCCCTTATCACCCACAGGCTAATGGGATAGTAGAAGTGTTCAATAAGGTACTAGAGAACACATTGACCAAGGTTTACAATGCTCAACGAAGTGATTGAGACCTGCGCATACTCACAGTACTATGGGCCAATAAAACAACATGCAAAAAGTTGACTAGAAAGACACCCTTTAGCCTTGTATATGGTGTTGAAGCAGTGATGCCCATGGAATACAATGTGCCTAGTTTGCTCATAGTGGCACTCATGAGTATGATGGATCGTGGAGCCCTGGAAGAGAGGCTTGCGCAACTTGCTAAGCTTGAGGAAGAAAGAATTCTAGCTAGATTTCACCAACATGTCCAAATGCAGCGTGAAAAAGCATGGCATGATCAACACATTAAGTTGTGCACCTTTAAGGTAAATGACCTGGGTTTTTTATATGACAACAAGTTTGATAAATTTCCAAGGAAATTCAGGATGCACTGGCTAGGACCCTATGTCATTAAGGAGATTATCGATGGTGGAGCAGTTCAGTTAGTTAAATTAAATAGAGATCCCTTCCCAGGAAAGGTGAATGGTAGCCAATTGAACCCATACACCAGTGATCCGGCCAGGTGAATATATGAAGGTAGCATAGTCTTAGTGATCCAGGAAGCTGAAAGGAGGCACGGGACTATAAAATACACTACCCAGTTTGGGGAACTGCACGATTGGAGGATTGTACAGAATGAGGAGATGTCACAGGGTTTGCGTCAATGTAGAGAGAGTTGCGCTTACCGAGGAAAAATGGCGCAGGTAAGCCAGAAAGTGATCGTTAAAGTCAATGTTCATGATTTGATGATGAGTATGCGGCGAAATGGAGCAGGCAGCCGACATTTAAGATAAAATTTATGGGTAAGATCCTTGGAAATATGCCGCCAATCTGGCATTAATGAATCGAATGTGGGGGGAATGATCGGATTTGAATTCAAAATGGCCTATAACTTACATGTGGCTACCCAACAAAAAACACTTGGCATTTTGAGCATTGAGTTGGTGAGCTCTTAGACGTGCATGAATCATGCATTTTTCGAAGAATTTCTTGACTACCCAGTTTTTGATCGATTTCCACAGTCCGACCACAGTTTCATTTGTGATTTTATCCTAGGATCTGAAGCTATAGATGTTGAAGTAGTGAAAGCCAAGGGGGTTGTGCCGAAGGTTGTCGTGGAGGTAGAGGGAGCTGCTCCAAAGGTTGCAGAGGTACTAGCTGAAGTCCCCAAGTCACCACGGATGTTGAGACCAAGGCCTACCTCGACCAAGGAGAGAGTGAAGAATAGTAAGGGCAAGCAGGCTGCGATAATGATGTGCGCATCACCTAGAAGAAACCCAGAGAAGGACAAGCCCACTACACATGAAAGGGTAAAACTATTAACTTGGATTCGGAGGAGGAAGACTTTAAGGACATCCCAATGGATGATGAGGATTTGGGGGTGGAAGTGGAGGACATTGAAATTGATGGTTTTGACCCTATCACTAAGTTGCTCGAATACATCCCTCCACGCAAGGGAAAGACCAAGGTGTCGAAGGACATTGATGAATGCAAGGTTGATTTGCACATACCTCTGTTGCTAGACAAGATTGTCTTTGAAGAACCATGCTTAGGGTGGGTTCCACTATTGAAACTAGAAGGTTGGGACTTAGCCGACACAGAGAAGTTCTCGAACTTGGTGATAGAATAGCTAATGCACCACGTTGTTCACACAACCACCGACATGACTGCATTGGAACCATGGAAGTGGCTCAGGGGCGTAGACAAGGCAGGCTTGCTCAACCTACTATGGGTGATGCACTACAATCACACACTCATTAAAATATTGATCATCAAAGAGCTGCTATGCTTGGTGTACGATGGTGTCTATGGCTGGAGGAGCTAATACTCATCACCGACAGGTTGATCCATAGGATCACAAGACTACCCTATATAGGGGAAAATTTGGCCATGATGTTTGGCGAAAAAGGTGGCGAGCAGGCCCTCCCGAAGGCCATGAAGGAGAAATTCAAGCTCATGAAGAAGCCATGAGGCTATGTCATCTCGAGTATATGTGATCCTATGGTCAAGGTGGCCACGCAGATTTTGGCAGGAAAAGTTATGAGGAAGTGTCACACAGATGAAGTGTCAGCACCTGTCATCGCTCTAACAGCCCAATGCATCGAAGGTGTCTAGTTTAATTGGGCGTGCTATCTCTATGGTGATTTCCTTACGAACTTACATGAGGCACAGGACCTCAACGACACATTCCATTATGCGTGGTTCTTGCTTCCCATTGTGCTGGTAGCCTGGGATATGCCTGAAGACAATCAATTCCCCTTGGTCATGCTAGAGCTGCCAGAAGCAGTGAAGTACACTTCATTGTGGGTTACCAAGGATGCTCAGCGCATGAAGGATAGCAAGATCTTCTGGATCTTGATGGAAATGAATATACGCATGGCTATCAATCGCAAGCTACGATTGTCACCTACTGTGTTTTCCAAACTACAAGAGTATGTGGAGTTCAAGGTAGACTTTCAGTGCATCTCGATCAGGGCATGGAAGGACCATGAGCAAAAGTGGCATGACTTGCATTACCTGGTGACTGACGACGTGATCGATGTTGTTCTTGATCGTTGGTTGGTGTTGGCTTGTTGAAGCCTGACCCAGGTTCAGATGTGTTTTAGCCAAACAAATCCCAATACTACTGGCCCTTTTAGCAACAGTCCACAAAGTGCGAACTGAGGTCTTACCCGAAGTAGTATGGGAGGGTGCTAGAACTAGGTTTCCAAACCCTGGAGATGTCTGATGGTTTCACGTGGTCGGTGGTTTGACCCTGCACGCACGTTGCTATGTGCACTTACTCGTTCCTCGCAGCCTGAGGTGTTTCCTTTGCGCAGCCCTACTTGGGGGCCGAACAGTGTTATTACCCAAGTCCTTACTAGTAATCTGATATGAGTTTATTAACTTAGCTTATTTGTATGCTTTCAGTTATACTTAACAATATTCACAATTCATACAAGTGTGCGCAGTAAAGAAATAGTATATTCGCAAATGATATCAAACATGTAATAACTCAGAACAGATACACAGAATTGGTAACAAAACCTTTCTTTATTAATCTCTTCTCCGATTACCGACTCGACTCCACCCTGCGCACTCAACTGCAGGGGTCCGTGCACTTAGCTATAGAATCTACTAGGCCTCTATGCACTCGGCTACAACGCCTTCTTCCTACTCTACGACTCAAGACAAACTTCACACTTTGACTTAATCTCTAATACCTTTCATGCTCATTCTCTATTAGAATTTTTTCTCTCTTTACAACTTAGAGCCTCACTCTATTTATACAATCCCATGGCCCACAGACCATGGTTAGGCCGACCTTACATTCAAGACTAGTGCAGACAACCCTATGACTCCAACATACATTTCGCGCCCACAATTTGCAGAGCTCTACAATAATATCAACTCAAAGCTTGGGCTTTGAGCCCCAAAACATGTCATGGGGGGATTCCATGCCCAATAGACCCCAAACACAAACATCATGACTCGCCCTCGAGTCACTCTGTTGGCGCGGTGATCTTGGCACGAAGTCCCTCCAACTGTGCTCGAATGGTACTGATGTCCGCAACGCACTGAGCTACTACTTTCTGAAGCTGCTACATCTGTTCTTCTGATACCTCTGTGTCTGGCGTGCTTCCCTGCATCTGCACATGCATCCCCTGTATGTGCACAAGATTTCCTTCAATATTCACTGTGATCGTGAAGGCCTCATCAATCCATGGTTGAACGTGCGCTTTGAGAACTACCTCCTTGTTCCGCGCAATGTCCACCTGCTCCTTTAGTGCCTTAGCTTGTTGCATCCTTGCAATTTGCTGAGTGAGGATGACTGTCTGCATAGTTCCTCGGACATTGTCGTATTGCTGCTAGAGTTCTCACACCTCTGTCTCTAGGCGCTGGATGTTGGGGTTCTCCTGCAAAGTCGTTAGGACCTCAAGTGCTTGTTCCAACATGCCAGTACAGTCTCACACTGCAACCCCAATTTCTTCCAACTTTCTTGTGATAGCACTAGCACGTTGTTTTTTAACTTCCAGGGGAGTGGAACGCTGTGCCTTCAACCGCAGCTCGACGATCTGAATATTCAGCTCCAACTTAACCTTTGTCATTTCTTCCCTGGCCTAGCAGACTCTGGTTGCCACTCTGTGGATCCACACTTCTACCGGTAGATTTGCTAAGATGGCTAGCTTTGGGATGTGTCGGCAAGTGTCATCTACCATCTTCTCTAAGTGTTGATTTTGCAACACCAATTCATCGCACTGTAAGGTGAGTTGTTCCATGTTTATCTTCTATTCACTAAGAACTTGGATTGCGCAGATCTCCCTAGCGTGCAGCTCTGTCGTTATTCCATCCTGTATCTGATACAACGTTTCTCACAGAAGGGTAGCCAAATTAAGGTCAAGGCCTTTCAACATGTTAACCGAAAACCTATTGGTCACATTCGTTGCAACTAGGGCCCCTTGCAGCAACACTATCATGTTTTCCATCCATGCACATAATATCTACTCTACTGCTGAGGATCCTGCTACGAGGTGGGTAGAAAGGGTACCCACCTGAGTGGACCACACCTGTAACTCCTACAGCTGTGCCCTGAGGGCCCCCAACACAGTTTGATGCTCCTGCATAAAATCCTGAAGCACTTCATTTGTGACATCGCAAACCGTCTCGCCAATTCATGGAGATCACCTTCAGTTAGGGTGATCGGGTCAATGGCCAACTTCGAGGCCTTGACCTTCTTCCTTGGTCCTGCTCGCTCTGTGATGTGTGGCTGCTTCAACTACGTGACACAGCCCCTGGGACCACGCTTCCTTTTGTTGTTTCTATTTCTTTTGCTTCCTACCCCTGTGAGGACGTTGCTTGATCCTCATCCACCTTCGTCGTTGCTTTTTCTACTGCCTATGCTACTGCTGCTACATCTGCAGCCTTTTTTTGTTCCGTGGCTTTCTGTGTCACTTCCCATGCTACCCTTATCTTAGCTACTGCAGTTTCCTTCCACCTTTTCTCGTCCAATTGTGTGACGTGCGGATTGGTATCGTCCTTATTCTTTTGTGCTACCACCTTCTCAAGTTCTGTTAGGCCTGGGATGCGCCATGCTAGAGGCCATGTCTCCAAGACAGTAAAGATGGCATCATCAGTGGCTATAAACGGGAGCTTTGTCCAATACTTCATTGTATCCTTGCACACCTTGATGTATACATGATGCATGTAAGCTTTGAACTCTGTAAAACTCTGTAGATTGTTGTACACTGTAGGTGACAGGCGTGGCCTCCAATTGATCCACATCCAGATGCTCATCTCCATGAGCACCCATAAAATTTTAGCGTCATGAATCCATTTTGCATCCTTTGTGGCCCAAAGCGAAGCGTACTTCACGACCTCCGGTAAGTCTCTATCAATGTTCAGGAATTGACTGTCTTCGGGTAGTTCCCCTACTACGAGCATTATGGATAACAAAAACCATGTGTAGTGGAAGGTTTTACCCTGCTCCTATGCTTCGCGATAGTTTGTCAAAAATTCCTTACAGAGGAATTCAGACCAATTGAACTGGACCCCCTCTACGCACTGCTCAGCCATTACGACTACCAGCATTGGTACCTCATTGACGCGACAATTCTTCATAACTTTTTCATCCATGAGTTGGGTTGCTACATGTGCCCCTTTTTCCTTGATGTTGGAGATGGCGTAGCCCCTTTTCTTCTTCTCCATCTTGTATTTTGTCTTCATGGCTTCTATAAGGGCCAAATCACTGCCCTTTCCTTCGGCTATGGTCGCAGGGTCCTTTTCTTTGCAGGGGAGCCAAGAAATGTAGTGATTGAGGTCTACCATGATGGGGATAGGCTCCTCCAGCCATAGATACCCATCATGCACCAGGCAGAGTAGTTACGTAATGACGAAAATGGTGATGGGCGCACGGTGGAATTGTGGTATCCATAGTAAGTGCAACATCCCGACCTTTTCCACACCATGCAACGATTTATGTGGCTCTAACGTTATCACCGCCCCCTCAGTATTCTGCTTCATTAGGTTCCCGGTCTTTAGGTGTGGGAACTTCTCACAGTCAGTGAGGTCCCAGTCTTCAAATTTCATTGTTGGCACACGGCCTAGGTGCGTGCCCTCAAACACAATGCCATCTAGGAGGAGCAGGATCTGGAGTGAACTCTTTGTTTCATTTAGGTCCTTTAGCACTTTGGTTTTCCATTTCCCAGGAAGGACATATGTGGGAAGTTTTGTTGCAGAGCGTACAGGTTGAATATCTTCCTCCATATCTTCGTCTTTTTCTGCTGTGATGATAAGGGTCTGTAAATCTTCTTCTTCCTCATCTGTGTTGACCGTGACATCTTTTGCTTTATCGACCATTGATAGCTTACTGCGTAGTGGGTTCCTTAGGGACACGCGTATAGGGGCCATTGCTTGTTTATCTTTCTTGGGCCTCGGCGTTCGCGGTGATTTGGGGATTTCTACCACAACCTTAGTGCCTTCTGGAACATCCTCCACCATTGAGGTCTGTGCAGCCTCACTGGCAGTTACCTCTTCAATTCCCAACCCATCCTTAGTTGTTGTCATCGTGTCTAGGTTGTATTCTGTTTCTCACGAACTTAAGGGCTCAATTATCACTCGACTCTCAATGCTCAGTGCTTTACTCAAGTGCTCAATTCTCAAATGAGCAAGTGTTGCTTGCTAGCCAGCCCTTTATGTTTTATAGTGCCTTTTGAATTTGAATTCGACTGTTCCCATCAATTTCGAGCCATTAATGCTTTCTTGGCAGCCTATTTTCCAAAATATTGCCCATAAATCATGTCTTAAATGCTCGTTGCCCACTCCATTTAGCCTCAACTCGAACATCCCATCATGAATAGTGACACCAATGGTCACTTTTCGGCCAATCAGTGTGGCAGCGCAACCCTTCATGTGCGGTCATAGACCTTGTGATGCTTTGCTTCTACGTGAATCCCCAATAGCGTGTAGCTTTCGAGTAGAATAGTTTACAGTCCTGCGCTTCCTTTGAACTACCCGGAGTGCTAAGACTATCCTTCCTGTGGCTAGTTAGGTGGTTGCACCACCCATGTGGGGCTCAATCCCATCCTTCACCATGGTTCGCAGAGAATCCCCACTTTACTACTTCCAACACACTACCTTGGTCACTACGTTTGGCAATATGCAGTCCAAGCCAAGGCAGCATGTTAACTAGTTCACAGCGATAGTTCTCTAACTTGTCAGTATGATCCTATGCACCTTGCCTTACCATCCTCGATTTTTTTACAAGAAATTCTTCCTTTATTTCGTCTTCCAGGTTCTTGACCTCCGCGTCCATCAAAGTGCTTATCTCCCTTAGTAGTACCCAGTCTTTTTCAAGTCTGTGAAGTCTAATGTTGCCCTGTCAGATTTCTTCCTCAATTCCTATGTGTTTTGTTCCTCGCGGTTGAGTGATTCCTTCATTCTGGCCTTCACGAACTATTGTATCTAGGGTGCTACTATGCGCATACTAGGCTTAAACCACTCCATAGGGAGTACAACCCCTGCTTTATACTTTAGCTTCAGAAGTGCTCGCATGATTAGGGTTTTGCACATGGTCCTATAAGCCCATAGAACTGCTGGTACGCGCAGGTCCCAGTCAGTGCATCTCACATGGTGGACCGTGTTTAGCACTTTGCACATCTTGTCAAAGGCTTCTCTGTGTATAATCTTCGGTGTGTGTGGCCTTATCATACTTCATTGTTCGCACCCTCTTCATGCCCACTCTGGTTTGTCGTTCTTGTTTCCTATCATGAGGATGGTGGGCGTTTGTATAGGTTGTGTACCATACGACCGTATCCATCTGGAGAAATGGGCGCACAGGCTGTATCGTTCATCATATTGGGCTTGCCTCCACATCTGAGGCTTTCCAAACCATATAAGAATCCTTCCTCTATAGTCGTGCCAGTTCTCAAAAATCCTTTGATGCGTACCCCACCATCTTGCAGGCGTAACGCATAGTGCCTATTTCAGAGCATCAAAACACTGCTTTTCAGGCACCTCTTTTTCAAATTTGTTCAGGAATTCATCCATCGCTGTCAACCCATCATACATAAGCAGATCCCTTACCTCTGTTGTCATGTAGTGCAGTGATCTTACCATCATGTTGCAATTGAGCATGGTTACCTCGTGTAACCAATTATGCCATCATTCTATTTCCTCCTTCGAATCCAATGTGTAGGAGCTTTTGTGCTCCGAAAAAATCCTGCCATTCAATGTAGGATTTACCCAATCATTTTCCTGAGTGGTTATCTTGTAGATACAATCTAGATCGTCATCACTTTCATCATCACGCGCTGGCTTCGTGTAGTGCGATCCTTCCGCAGGGCCTAAAGGTACCACTACGCGTAGTGACTTTTTCTAAAAAATCATTTTGTGCTTCTTTAGATTTATCACTCCGTTCATATCAGTGGTTGTTTTGGGAATATTTAGTGTTCTTGGACAAACGCCTAACCCTCTATATCTAGTAGCAGGTCTAGAAACAACAGAAAAAGTAATCTCTACCTTTTCTATAATCAACAGATAAGACAAGGATCTTGTCTTATCTATTGATTATAGAAAAGGTAGAGATTACTTTGTCTGTTGTTTCTAGACCTGCTACTAGATCTAGAGGGTTAGGCATTTGTCCAAGAACACTAAATATTTCCGAAACAAATTGACAACTCCAGTGGGGACCGTTTATCCATCTTAGTAGCTCATCATCCTCTTAAGACATTTCTACATACTGTACTTGTGGTCGTTTATTGATTTCAGTCCTCTTTCATTGAAAATTGAGTCGAAACAGTAACAAAATTACCTTCAGAATTGCAACTGTCATCAGCGTAGTCTAATGAAGGACACGATGCACTGCAGTGCACTTCCCGCATAGGTTCAGTGTGATTCATTGGACTGTCTCTAACTGCTGCCTACGCTAATCCCTTCTGGGTCAATTTCCCATCTAGGAACCGAAATTTTTTGCCAATTTTCTCTTGTTTGAATGAGTTGCTGAATGTCAATGATGTTTTGTTTCTGAAAATAGCTTTTCATCTCCTTAATTTTTCCCTATTTAGACTGGATTGTTGGATGTTTTTTATGTATTTGTTTTATAATTTGCAATCCACTGTCGAAAGGTAGTTTTGATCAATTGTTTTGTTGATAGAAAAGTGTCATAAAATCGTCATTTTCTTCAAAAAATGAAGTGTCATAAAGTCTTCCTTCATAAATAATCGATTGATTTATTTTTGCATTTGATTTCTATTTTCATTTAGAGTGTTTAAAATCTTCATTTCTTTAAAATTGAAAGTGTCGTACAATCTTCCTTTCCCTTTTAAAAGAAATTGTCACAAATCGGCATTTTTTATGAAAATAGTTCTGAATCATTTGTGCATTATTTTCTCTTATTGCGTCATTCACATTAAGAGAAACTAAAAATAAATACATACAATTTGCATTTTATAGTTTGAGTTTGTGTGTTCAAAAGGAATGGTTTAACGAATTGCATTAGTTTGTGCTCTTTGTTGCTTGTTCAAAAAATACTTGTATGCTCTATCCCTCATAGCTAGGATTTTCATTGCTGAAATTAAATGGAAAGAGTGCTTCTCATTCTAGTTGCATTCTTAGGAATATCAGAAAACATCTCGTGGTGAACCTTCAAAGGAAAATTTTAAGCAAGATCAACCTAAAATTTACATCAATTAATCTAATAACACATTGGAACTTAATGAAAAACATCTAAAGGTCTAGGCTAGAGACGTGCTCCAGCATCTTTAAACCTAGTGGCTGTCGTTTTCACTGAGGTTGGGTGATTCCTCCTCTCTGATTTGATAAGTGCTTGTACAGACTTGTGCTCCCTATACTGTCGAGTATATGGTGAGAGACCCCAATAGGTTGATATCCTTTATCCCTAGGAAGCTGAGTCTGTCGCCTTACTGATCACAATGCACCAAACATAGCATTCGGGAAGATTAACTGACGTACGTAAAGTCCTCGGTCATTTCTCTTTCATTTATCACCAAGGTGTATATTGCAGTTTTGTGATTTTTCTGGTAAACCCTCTTGTCTAGAGTCTCCACAGTAGTCACTTTCATTCCTTTTCAACTCTTTAAAAGTAAAAGGATCATCTGAGCACTTGTCCTTTCAGGCTCATTAAACATCGAAGGCGACTAGAGTCATCTTTTGCTTTTTCTCGACTCTTTAAAAATGAAAAATCGAAGTTGTGTTCCAGTATCGTAAAAATTAATTGACCATGAAGAGCATCCTCATTCCTTAGTTGATTTTAAGTTGATAGAATCAATCAGCAATCTTGGAGGAACATCACCCCAAACCACGTCGTTTGCGGAGAACAGCGAGCCAACCGCCTTTGCCTCCTGAAGCGACACCAATTTAGACAAAGCAGTCTCGTTTAATTGAGTCTAGTACATTAAGAACTCCTAGTTCTTCATCTGGATTACCTGAATTTTTTTTTTTTCAGTAGCTAAAGAGACTCTAGTTACTCTGACTATTTCTGGTACATCCATTCCTAAAGAAGAAGTTTCACAATTACTTGAGGACATTAGCACTGATCCTAGTGAAACAGTAACCGAGGTTGTCCAACAATAAGTTGATACTCAACTTGAAACTGTTCAACCAAAAAGTGCTTCTGAACTTGAAACAGCTCAACCAGGAGTTGTTCTAGAATCTAACTTAGTTCAAATAGAAGTTACATATGAAGCTGAAGTTGTTCAGGAACCTCCCTTTGAAACTGTTGTTCATTTACTTGAACATCTAGACTTCAAATTTCAACATTTAGAAGTTATTACCCCTCAGACATCAGTCATTGTTGAAACTACACTTTCATCAAGACCAGAAATATTTTATGGACCTGACAGTCAAGTTCTTCCACTAGATTTGATTGCCATAGAGGAGGAATTAGTAGAAGATTCCACATCTGGAACCCCGTTTCACTTTGGAACTGGGCTTAATCTTTACCCTGCTACTCTTGATTACTTTGCTTCATCTAATCTTTCTTCCTCTCAAGTACCCTTCGAATCTTTAGGACAAATTTTGGGCCAGTTAACTATGGCTAAACAACCGTTAACATCCCAGACTGTATCATTTGGTGCAGCTGTAGGAGAATCTTCTGTTGTAATCCTTCGATGTTTTCTACCACACCTGAGTCACATCTATATGGTGAATCATCCATCCCGGTTGGTTACTAGTCATTTTCTGGAACCCACTCAAGGGTTGCTTCTACACCATGGTCATCACCCATGTCCTCAAGCGGAATTCTACCTGGTTCTTATCTAATGGGAACTCAACAATTTGATCCTGTACATCAGTATCATGTTGAGAAATCTAGTCATCAAAGACCTGTGTATTGGATTGCCACCATAATGAGAGCAATATGCTTATTCATTGTATCCTCCTTATTCCGAAGGACAACCATATGGCAGTTTCCCACAATATTCAAGTCAACCTGGAATTAGAGTTTTCCAATGGCAACCAGCAATGCCGACTCAACCAAGACTTGTGTATCCAACACAACCAATGCAAACTATGTCAAATATTCCTATTATACCTGTTATTACTACTGTGCCATAGTCACAAGCTCAAACTGTTGTATCTCAATTAGTACAAACTGATCCTTCTCCCTTGCAACCACAAGTTTCAAGTCAAGAGGTTCAAGTTTCTCAAGTTGTTATACAACAACCACTTGTTTTTGGAGCTTAGCAACAAACTCAGGTTAGCATCCCTGTATTTAGACTGACCCAGGCTTACACTGGTATAGTAGATTCACAACTGGGTCAACCTTTCATTGCTGGGCAACAATAGTTGGCTCAACAACAATGGCTGCCACAATTCCAACAACCCCAATTCCAACAGTTGCAACCTTAGTTTGGACTTGGTTCACAAGCTCAACCTAGTTTTGGTCAATATCGAGCTTACCAAGGTCTTGGGCAACAAAGCTTTGCAGGTTATGGACAACCACAATTTAAATCTAGTTATCAACAACCACCTTATACTGGTTTTGTTCAACAACCTTACCAAGGTTACCAAATGCAGATGCCCTACGATGGTCTTTAAAGACCTATTACATGGCAATTCCATCATATCCTAGGTATGCTCAACCTTATGTGAATCGACAGTTGCCATTCGTAGAAACTTTAGAATTACCAGATTTAAACTGGCTCACCAATGATCCAATCACGTATGTACCTTGGTGGCCGGTACTTCTGCATAATTTATCATCAGATATTCTGAAGTTTAATGGAAATCCTAGAGAAGACCCATTGAATCATGTTATGACCTTTCGTTTATGGTGTTCATCCAACACTTTGAATGATGATTCAATCAAACTACGTCTTTTCCAAAGAATGCTTACTGGTCCAGTTGCTAAATGGTACATTAAATTACCAAGATCTTCTTTCGGTAACTTCACCACTTTAGCCACAACCTTTTTGACCCACTTCCAGTTACCTATCAGATACAAGATTGGAACAGAGCTCTTGACCAACTTTAAACAGGCTACCTCCACCCATATAATAGATCATATTCATGAGTGGTGGTGTCATCGTCGAATGGTTAAGACATACATTCCCCATCAACTTTTAGCTGAGTGGTTCATAAAGTCCTTGTTTCCATAAATCATCGAGGCTTCAGCAAAAGGTGCAGTTGTCACAGAAGAGCAAGTTATCGCTCGTACCCAATACCTAGATTTGATTTACACACAATCTGGCACGCTATATGATAAAATTCCCAATGCACCTAGACCATCTTACACTGTTCCACCACCCCCACAATCGAGTAAGGACTCTCATGCTGGCGACAGTGTGATCGGTTCTTCAAGCACACAGGCAACAAGAAGACCATCTGGTCAAACTCTTGCTATTTCCAATCAAGTTGCAAATGCATCAGAAAACACTCATGCCTCAAAGATTAATGTCGTGTCATCTGACAAAGGAAAAAATCCAAAGCATCCAGGAGGTAAGAAAAAAGGGAAGAATAACAAAAAGAAACAAGAAAATTCCACTCCAAAGAAATCAACTGATTCCCCGACCGCGGCTAGGAAACCTCGTTATCCATGTCTAATATGTAATGACGAGAATTATACAAGATATTGTCCACATCGCTCTGAGGTCTCTAAATTTTTAAAGACTTCAACCATATCAACAATTTTGATAGATCTATTTCCTACCCTGGAGACACATTTGGTTGCAACTAACGATGCTTCCACATGCCAAGTACTCATGTTATCCATCACAAATCCACAGAACAATGTTTTGGTGTCAACAAGAAACAAAGATTATGGAAATCCATCGTCATCGAATAACCAGGCCACTGATCAACCTAGTACTTTGACCTTGACTTCATCAGAAGTTGTTCCACCAATTGTACTTGAATTGATTATAAAGCCACCAAAGGGAGTTGTGCACAAATCAACATTCAATCCTCATGCTCGAGCAGCTCAAAAATATAATATAGCGGAGGACGTGGCTCAATCACCTTCCGCTATGTCGACACTCAAGGTGTTGCAAAGCTGTCCCTTCCAGAAACAAGATTTATTGTCAGCAATAGGTGGAATAGATCCTACAGATTCAAATCTTGTAGCTTTTAACCATGCGGGATATTCACCATAGTTACTGGTGCAATTAGCTTTCCTAATACAAGTAAATTCTCTCAATAAGAATGTTCACCGAACTATTATTGATGAGGGAGCATCTACTTGCATTATGTCCATAAGCTACTAGAAAACACTTGGTTCACCACCATTGTCACGATCACCAACTACGTTAAAAGCCTTTGATGGAAGAACATATACTCCATATGGGATTTTGAGTAACCTACAAATTGAACTAGGGGGCAAGACAGTTACTGTTGACATTGAGGTAGTTGACGGACTCCTTGACTACAACATTTTACTGGGAAGGCCTTGGGTATATGCTATGGTTGTTGTCATTTCCACGTACTTCCGTATAGTTTTATTTCCTTTTAAGGGTGGAATCACAATCATTGATCAGCTAGCCTTCTTTGCCAACAATTCACAGGCTATGGGAAGCATTCTGTTGATACATGGAAATCCACTATCACTTCAAAGTGATGGATAGGTCTCCTTCAAGATCCTTCTTTAATGGGCACTTTTACACTCCCATCACCATCTGGTTTAGCAGAAGTTGCAAGAGTGGAAAATTGTAACATGATTTCTTCTACATCATCTAATTTTACGAGAATTTCCAACCACTTTGAAATTGAAGGTCATAGTGAGGGATTGTTGTTCAGCGCCATTGAATCATCATAGCAACCAATTTTTCGGGCTTGTGCGGAAAACCCTAATCCGCACTCAATAATTGTCTGGGTAGATAGATCGTTAGAATATGGTACCTCTTTAGATCCTTTTTCACGTATACATTCTACGGATGAAGAAATCGTTCAATCAATGATGATAGGAGAGACATCGTGGGAGGATTATCATCATCATTCCCACCTTCTAGATGACAATGAAGATTATTCAAATGAGCTAAATCACCCATCGATCGTTGATTTTTTGTCAAATTCTGTAAATATTGTAGATTTTGAGCGTAATTTGTCTAGCATAGAAGAAACAATTTCTATAAACATTTTGACCAAGCCTAACATTGTAGAAAAAACTCATGTCGGCAAATCATATTCTCCATTGGAATTTGATAATTACTGTGTTCTTTTTCACGAATTTCGAGACATCTTTTCATGGTCTTATGAGGAGATGTCTGGAATTGACTCAAGTATTGTTGAACATGAGATTAAAAAGTACCCTGATGTCAAACTAGTATGACAGCGGCTTCAACCTGTTCATCCTAAGAAAGCTGCTACCATTAAATTAGAGGTTGAAAAACTTTTGCGTGCTGGCTTCATTTTCCCTGTACCTCTTACTGATTGGGTATCTAATATTGTTCCAATGATGAAAAAACAAGGGATAATTCGAGTGTGCATCAATTATAGGGATATAAACCAAACATGTCCAAAGGACAATTATCCTACACCTTTTATCGACCATATTATTGACGAATGTGCTAGATGTGAAATCTTTTCATTCATGGATGGATTTTCTGGCTACAATCCAATCAATATCTGCCCACATGACCAATCAAAAATCGCTTTTATATGTCTGTGGGGCACATTCGCTTATCGAAAGCTACCTTTTGGTTTGAAGAATATAGAGGCTACATTTCAGAGGGTGATGAACTATGCTTTCCATGACATCAAGCACATTGTTCAACCTTATCTTGATGATTTGCCTGCTCATTCACAAAAACAGACTGATCACCCACAACATTTGAGAGCAATATTCTTACGATGTCAACACTACAAGATAAGACTCAATCCACATAAATGTGTGTTTTTTGTTGGCTTTGGTCGATTGCTTGGATTCATAGTTTCGAAAGATGGAATTCGACTTGATCCCATTAAGGTTCAGGAAATCCTTGACTTGCCTCCACCTTCAAACTTTTTACAGATACAAAGACTTCAAGGGAAGGCAAACTTTCTTAGAAGGTTCATTCCAAACTATGCTAAATTAGCTAAAGGTTATACATGTCTATTGAAGAAAGGGGTACTCTTCCATTTGGACCAAGTTGCACAAGCTTCTTTTGATGCCCTCAAAGATTCCCTGATTAGAGCATCATTAATGTATGCCCCAAACTATCAAAAATACTTTTAGCTGTATCTCGCCACTGTAGATACAACCATTGGTATGGTTTTAGTTGAAGAAGAAAGTGGAACTGAACATCCTATTTACTATTTGAGTCGTCATCTCAACGATACAGAAAGTAAGTATTCATATGTTGAAAATTTAGCCTTGGTAGTCATTCAAACTGTGCAGAGATTTCGTCATTACATCCTCCTCTGCAAAACTACCATTATATCATATTGCAACCCTATGACATACATTTTTTCACTTCAATTGTTGGGGGGAAAATATTCTAAATGGATAGTTATCTTGCAGAAGTTTGATTTGGAATTCATCAAGTCTAAATCAAAGAAATCTCTTGTCTTTGTGGAGTTACTTTGCGATCTTCCTTCATCCTTCAATGGTTTAACATCATAAGCATCAATCTTGGATGAGTCTCTGTTTCTTATCTCATCAAGTGATCCATGGTATGGATATATACTGGTCTATCTCTAGACCCAAGCTTTTTGGCCTAATACCTCTCGCTCTAAATAGCAACGTACTTGATACCAAGCCAAAGGTTATCTGATCATTGGTGATACACTTTATCGTCGTGGTGTCAATATGATCCTACGTAGGCGCCTTATTCACGAGGAGGCCAAAAAATATTTGAATGAGTGTTATTTAGATGCTTGTGGGGGGCATTTATCTTGTTACGCAATTGCACACAAAATTCTACGTGCTGGTTACTTCTAGCCAACCATATTCAAATATTGCATTCTTGTTGTCAGAAGTTGCCATGCTTGCCAGATATTTGATTGTAAAACCAAATTACCACCTACACCACTACATCCAATCATTATTGTTGGCCCATTCGCAAAATGGGGCATTGACTTCATGACATATAACCCCACCTCGACCAGGGGGCATGGATATATTATAGTCGTTGTTGACTATTTTACCAAATGGGCCGAGGCGATGCCAACATTGAACAACAGTGGTGAAATGGATGCTCTAATTTTTTTCAACCATGTGGTTGCCAGGTTTTGTGTACCACAAGCTATAGTTACAGATCATGGATCACATTTTCACAATCACATGATGGTTGAATTAACTGCCAAATTAGGACTGTCACATGATAGTTCTACTCCATACTACCCGCAAGCTAATGGACAAGTTGAGGTTATCAACAAAGTCCTTAAGCAGATGTTGCAAAGAATGATTGGAGTTCATAAAAGGAATTGGCATTTAATCCTGTACTTGGCTTTGTGGGCATATCAAACCTTGGCGAGAAATGCGACTAGATTTATGCCTTTTCAGTTGGTGTATGGTTTGGAAGCAGTCTTACTAATCCAATGTGAAATCTGATCTCCCAAACTTGCGATTGACCTGCTACCTGACACTTCTAAAGAAGAAGTGCAGTTCCTGGAGTTAATCCATCTAGATGAAACCCGTGGTGATGTTGCAATGGCTAACGAGGCGCATAAAAAATGCATCAAGTCACAATATGATAAAAATGTTAAGCCTCGTGTCTTCTCAGAAGGTGACCTGGTCTTGCTTTACAATCAAGATTCTGATAAACTTGGAGCAGGAAAATTTGAACCGCTATGGATAGGCCCTTATATTGTTAAACGTGTGTTGACGAAAGGTCCTGTTGTGGCCACCAACAACCCCCCTCCTTATTTAGTATTAACAATTAATACTAAATAAGGGGGGACCCTTAGTTATTAAATCCAAAAAAGTTAAAGTAGCATTTACATTTCTTTTTGCAAAAAAAGTTACCATCATAAGCTTAGGAAGCCCCCTTGGAAAATTTTAGAATCTAAGTTTATGATAAGGTAAAAATTATCTTATCAAGGGAAATCACATCGCAAGAAAATAGCGGGATGCCACCTCACAAACACAATCCCAATATTCACGAGATAACGATAACGACCAAATATCGCATCGCATTCAACATAACTTACTTAAAACACTTCAAGAAATCTGCCAATGTGCGATGCCGCCGATCACAACATCGCATCTCGCAAGGAACAGGTTAACAAAAAATTTGTCATACATAATATTCTTGCGATTTGCGATATTGCGATTTGCGATTTTGCGATATTGCGATATTGCGATTTGCGATATTGCAATATTGCGATATTGCGATTCTGCGATTTTGCGATCTTGCGATCTTGAGATTTTGCGATCTGCAATGTTGCGGTAGCAAATCGCTCCATCGCTCCATCGCAAATCTTTCTGGCTCGTTATTCAAGAAAAGTAGTTTCCATAAGCCAACACATGGTAATGCGCTTTAAATGCTAATAAAAGAGTTAGCTGTCAGTTATTAATAGAATATGGGTGCATGCTCTTCAAAGAATATTTCATGTAAGGTGGTATATTTGGTATGTCTGTGGCATTTAAAACTTTCCCATCACCCTTCCTTGTCATTCAATTTCACCTCACTTGTGAATTGCAGGCATGGAGAGAAGAGGACTATACAAAACAATACGCAGGCTGAAATGGGAAAGAAAAGCAAAGCCCTGAGCTCCAAAGAAGAGAAAATGGCACCCTTGTATACAGACACAACTTGCAACAGAGACGCAGGAATAGCTACGTGGGAAGGCATGTATAACATACTCGAAGAGGAGAATCCCAAAGTAATGGAGGTTACGACTGTCGCAGGCTCACAAAGCTCTTCTGAAGCATCCCTCGCAGAGCTAGCTTGCTCATTCTTACATCAGATAGCAACAAGGCCAAGAATCCTCCCATACACGGACATGGTCAAATGGATATTGGATACCGCAGAAATAAAAAATAGACAGTTCAAAGTTCATGGTCAAGGACTCATTGGTTCATTCGCTGCACAGGATTTAAAGCTTATGTATCATCTACCAGAGCCATAGGTAATCTACAATAGACAATTTACAGAGAAATTTGTAAAAGAAAATCTGGACCTGGCAGAAACTACCAAAGATTGGTCTAGGAGAGATGAGCTGCTGAAGAAAGACAAACACGGTATGTACAGTACTAGTTCCCTTACCTCTCCATACTGCCTTGCTACTGCCATGCTCTGTAGAATATTTGGAATGCCAGATATTAACAAGTTCTCATGGGAGTGGCTTCCATTAATGGATGCTGCCACAAATGCCACCATTGTAGATTGGGCCAGAATTTTGTCTGATAACCTGGCCCCAACCATTGGCAATTATCGGTCCAAGAGAGCTACGACTCAGAGGATATATCCTCCTTTTTACCTTTCTGCGTATATAATGGACGCAATATGTTATATTTATAAGTTTCCTGTTATGGGTTGGAAGTGGACGACGCAAGACCCTCTACCCATTCATGTATATCACAAAGAATTATGGGACTCTCAATTTGTCCCATACTTTTACCAAATTTGTCATGGAGTTATGTTGCCCTTGTATAGAATTTTGTATGATAAAGACCCTCTGAGATGCTCGCCTGAAGCAGAAGTAGACATCCTCACTGTCGCAAGATGGTTCGAGGAAGAAATGTTTACTTATGTCAGGGTTTTTGGAAGTTCTGTACCCCCTCATGTCCTGCCTTTATATATCCCTGATAAACTCTTAGCCCGAGAGATCGCCTACCAAACCTGTGGGGAAGGAGGCCTACCTAAAGAATTAAAAGACAAAAAGAAGGCTATATGGCCACAGTTTCCTATACCCTGTGGGGCCTTCTCGCTATTCGATGTAGGTCACACTTTTGCAGAAGTAAAGAATATCACATGCTTACAGCTATTCAAATTCACAGCAAGGCCATTTGGCCCTTATGACGTCGCCCACAATTTTACAACATCAGTCAAGATAAAGGTATTCTTCGGAGAAAAAGATTTATTTGATGATTTATTTCAGTAGAAAAACACATTGGAAGAAATTTTGCACACATCCCAACTGCAGCTACCCCCAGAAGAATTTCAAAGGTTCAAAACATACAGGGAAAGAAGGCTGGCCAGTATTCCTTTGGAAAAGCTATGCCTAAAATCCTCGAGAGAACCAACTCCAAGTGTTAGCCTCAGTGGAAGTTCAAGTACCAACAGATCTAAGTCCAAATCCGAAAAAGAAGTGTTTGAACACTCCAAAAGATTCGGAAATGAACTAGATAAGAACGAAGGGTCAACGAATGATACTGCCCAGTCAAAAGAACTTCTACATCAGCAGGTTATTGCCTCCCCACAAAGAAATCCTCCCCCTATCGTCATCCAAGCACCACCAGTCACAGCTGAATTAGATAAAGAATGGGAAACCTTCAATGACTTGATCAATCTTGAAGGACAGACCATGAAGACAAATGTCAGCGATGTACAGATAATAAAAGAAGTAGTCACGGGAACAGTTAGCGAAGCCTCGGATGTGGAGCATATTCCTATTTCTCCATCCTCTGAGCTTGTACTAATAGTAGAAGAAATCCCTCCCATAGATGTATTTTACAGCCCACAGCATAAAGTTGTAGTAAGAAAACAGAGAAAGAAAAGGAAATTGGAAAGCACTCTCTCTCAAAACACGGAACAATTGGACGTCTTTTGGAAAGATCCCATAAGCAATCCCACGAAAAATCTCACCAAACTATCTCAGATCGCAGGAGCATACGCCTCCGCTACTATCGACAAAGCATCCGAGGTATAACAACTGCTAAAAGAAAGGGAAGAGCAAAGACAAGTACTGCAACAACAATTGCAACAAGCCCATGCCAATAACGAAACACAGAAACAACTTGAAAAGTTGCAACAGGACTTCTAGCAGATGCAGTTAAGCTATCAGAAAAGTTTGGATGAGAAAGGAAAAATATTACAGGATTTGAGAGAGATGCACAAAGACGACCCTAAGCTCAAAGAATTCATCACAGAGTCCATTTCCCTGAATGAGCAATTACTACAGCAGCAAGAAGCATTGGGCCAAAAGATATCACAGTGGAGTCATTATTGCGAAATTAGTGATAAAACCACTAATCAAGTGGTAGACTTGCGGAGTGACTACGATCTGATTGATAAACGAGTGAATGAATATTTGGCATGGCAAGAGACGGACGAGGGTGAAAGAGCAGGTGCACCAAGAATTAATGAAAATCACAAGGAAATGCTCTTTAACAAATGGGACGAGCAAATCAGAGGGGCAGAGCAAGCAACAGAAGGAGCAGCCACGGCGGTCAACAGACTTATTGATTGTGTAAATGAAAATTTACACAGAGAAAATTTGATCGCAGAGACCACTCCAGGGTACTTACCAAACGCTCAACAACTAGAAACAGATTGGAAACAAAGAGCTCAAGAAAAGGCCAAAGTAATCCAAAAGCTAAGTAAGTTAAACTGGGAATGTTACTGGGCATACTTGGTGAAAACACATAGCCAATGGATGACTGTTAAGTGTATTATAAATGCAACCGAAAAAATGGCGCCAGCTCTCATAGATTCTATTTTCTCAGCCCAGTTGAAAGCGGAAGTCAGCCACCCAACTCTCCTTAAACAAATGTTGCATACATGTGATTTCAGAGATCAAGCTCAGAAATAGTTTAATTTTAGTTTTAATTTCGTTTTATTTTCCTAGAAAAAGGACGGTCATTTAAACCACATCCTTTATTTTTGTAATAATTTATTTTTAGAATTAGTCAGTAGTATTTAAACACTTCTCATGCATTTAGAGAAGGGTCAAGAAATTTATCAAAAACTTGTCCTCAGAACATGCACTTTTGCACCCTCAGAGGAGGTTTTGGTGAATGAATGGAATAGGGTTTATTTGATTTTTGCATTTGATATCTGCTACTGATGTTGCACTTCTGTACTCTTAGTAGATGTTAAATCAAGGAGAGATAAATCAATTGTCGCTTGAAGCTAATGAGTAGGACTAGTTATAAATGGTACTTTTATCTCTTAACCATTTATGGTTATGCGTTAAAGTGATATTCAATTTTCAGTTATTTATATATTACAGCATGGATGTCTGAGTTATCATTTGGCACTTTTGTACGGTGATAACTATTTGTTTGTGTTTATTGTATGAATAGCTCATTTATGCGATAAGTTTTAACAGCTGTTTCGTCTAACTTCTTATACGAAGTAGCTCATTTTTATCGAATTATTTTCTTATGATAACTGAATGATCTTTATTACCAGTTATTGTTTGAAATCTTTTTAGATCGCATAGAGAAGAAAGATCACACCCCGGTTAGCATAAATTTCGATATTTTTCTGTTTATTAGAATACAATAGATAGCATTAGATTAGATAGAAGTATTCCATTAGAACAGAACACCCATCTTTCTCACACACACCCACACTGATTGGGAAATGGTCCTAATCCCCAGTCAGACCCGCTATACCAAACGGATAAGGAGCTGCCAACCAAGGTCCGGACCGGGCGGGTATCCCCCTTGTTGTCGACCCAATTTTCGGGGCCTTCCACATATTTGGCGCTAGAAGGAGGGCTGAAACATGTTGTCTGTTGGAACTTGTTTTCAATGTTAACATTTGAATTAGGATGTCCTCTCTTAAACTTCCAATTTGGAGTTGCATCCATGTTCGTGCATCTTCCAACACTCCACTCGAAGTGGTAAGGCTATTGTCTCAGGTAAAATTCGATGGTAAGAGAAATTATTCTGCTTTTAATCACACCTTTCAATTTATTCAAGGAGTTTCAAATTCTAATTTTCAAGGAATTGACGAAGGCATTTTATGCAGAATTTTTACTCTCACATTTGTAGCAGAAGCTAGAAAATGGTGTAGAACCCTTCCGGTTGCCTCAATTCACAGCTGGGATCAGTTTGTCACGATTTTCGTTTGCAAATTCGACTCCTATGATTATGATCAAGTATATCATGAGATTGAATATCTACGAAAAGAAGATGAGTCTATTAGAGATTTTAATATTCGGTTTCATCTGAATTGTTTGAAATTTAATATTTAGAATGATCCCATAAGTGAAGAATCATTAGATTGTGTTGATCATAATTATTCGCTGCCTCCTATTCCCGACTCATATGAAATTAGTCCAAGCTTTGTTCAATTCCCCTCCGACATAAATGAGAAATATAAATCGGATGTGCAAATAAATCATGATGAAGAGGTTTCACAAAGCTTAGAAGATATTTCGGATCGAATACTAGAAGACAAAAGTGACAATTTTGGAAGAAAGGTCACCTTGGAATCTGAAAGCAACTTTGAGGCAAATTCAAAAAATATGATCGCAACTCAACAAATGCCAAGGTCAGAAAAGCAAAGTAATTTTCTTTCAAAAAACACAAGCACATCAGGTATGACCTAAAACCTGCAATCTATGATGAACATGATGCGCAAGAGTTTTCAAAAAAAGATATTTCTTGCATTACTCCAGAATCACATTTTTCTCTTTATCCTGATATTTTTAATGATGATATTTTTTCCCCTCTCAATATTAATGATATTTCAGAAAGTATAGAGGTTGGTCTTAATGAATCACCATTAAGTGGTTTTCAAGATAAAGAAACAATTGGAAAACATTCTTTTGCCATTAACAGACATGAAATCCTTATTCCTCATGGTTTGAATATACTAGATGAAACTGAAGAAAAACCTAGGAAATATTATGAAGTCATTTATGATGATTATTTTGATATGGAAAATGTTGATTTATCTCGAGAGAATCAACAAGAACTTCAAATAATATCTGAGAATGAGAGGTATTTTAAATCAGAAACTATTTTAAACGATACTCATTCTAAAGCAGCAAATCACCTACCTGATTTCATTACCCAAGAAAATATTCCAGTCTATGATTCATATCATGACCAAGCTTTCATGCCTGTTCATAATCATGATCCCCTTTCTGAATCACAAGATGGGGGTCGAGATCACTCAAACTCTATAATCATAGTCAATCCTTGTGAAAGAGAAATCATTACAAAACAATCCCAACTGTGTTGTAACTTTAGTTGTACAGATAATGATTTTATTTTATTTTTTCCTTCTTACCTATTTTGTACAAAAACAAATTTGTTTTCAGATTTTAATTCCCAGAATTTTGATCCATTACGCTGGCATACTGAAAACCATACTATCAGACATTCAACAAATGTATGGCCCTGTTGGAAAATTGAAATTTTTCAAGAGCATGAGAAGCTATTTTTATTTCATCCTCTGTCAATGATTGATCAAAAGCTTCCATCCTATCAAAGACAATATCAACAAAATGATGTATTAATTAACGATTTTTCAGTTCATTTGAGAGATTTCCATTCATCCTTCATTGATTCACTTAAAGAAATATGTTTGGAAGCATTTCTTTCACGAGGAATTGTCAAAAGTTTAACTTTTGCACATACCACTAATAATAACTTCCAGGCCTTTGAATCCAAAAATTCATATCTTCAATCTGGTCAGTCATCTCTTCCATTGAGCATTTATCAGTCCTTAATAGAAATCCATCCAAATTTCTATGATCCAATAGGTATTCAATTGGAAAGAAAATTCCATAAAAGGGAAATTCTAAATAAAATTCTAACAAGAGTTGTACATTCTTGTTCCACATTTAATGTTCTAAGATCAGTAAGAATTTCGTTTCTAATACTAATATTTGAACTGTATATATATGCAGGAACGAAAATGAGAGAATGGTTACACTGGAAATATGATTACACCTAGTCAATTTTATGTATATTGTTAGGATAGGAGTAGAATTAGTTTAGTTAGTCTGTAGTTCAAAAATAAATGAAGTGATTAGCCCTTTTCATATTTTATAAATATCCAAGGACAAAATTACTTCTCATTAGAAAATTTGTGATCGTCCTCAAAAAACAATTCTCACATAATAAAACCAGTTGTGAATGGTTACATTAGGCATTTATGAAAAAGACACCAACTCTCTTTTTAGATTTTTATTTTTCTCTTGTATAAATAGCAAATCTTTTGGAAATTTGATCTTTATTATTGAAAGATACAGTTAAAGACTCTAGCCTAGATATGGCACTAGTTTCAACTTCATAAAAGTTTGATGAAAATAACCTTTAGTGAAGAAATTATTTTATATCAGTACAATGAAAGGTATCAATAACAAAATAAAGATTCTCTGTAGAAAAACTACTTTCAAAAACTCTATCATTGTCGTCCAGAGCTATTTAAAGAAAACAATGACTTCCTCCCTGCTAAGGAAATCACAACTTTCAGAGGAACAATCCAAGGATACACTTCATCTTGAAGAATGAGAGGTCTCATCACGAGCTGACTCATCATAATCACAGATAT
>APFE031214144.1:48856-68730 GCA_000404065.3 Pinus taeda | reverse complement strand
AACTTTGTCAAACCTTCCACATCTTTCTTCAAATATTCAATGTTTTCATTCTTTGAATCATGATTAAAATTTATTTTTTTCTCATTCTGAGTTTTCTCTACTACCTTTTCACCACTAGGAAGCCTTTCTTATAGCAACTTTGTCAAACCTTCCTTCCAACCTTCCATGTCCTTCTCCCAATCTTCAATGTTGTCTTTCATACCATCTATCTTAGCTTCCACGTGTTTCATTAAACCATCCATCTTATCTTCCATGCCTTTCTTTACAGCATCCATCTTATCTTCCACGCCTTTCTTTTAACCATCCATCTTAGCTTCTGTTACTTTTTGTGAGAGTGAAATTTGTTGCACTTGGTCTTGTAATTTTGATATATCATGTTGCATTTCTTCCTCTTCTTCATGAATCATGCTAGAGATTAGGTTTCTTATTATTTTTTTCTATTTATTTCTTCGAGGCATCAACCAATGATAATTATGCTTCACTATGCCCTTTGAATTCCTTCAAACTAATTTTTCAAACTAGACTTATGCAAAATTAAAAAAAAAAAACTACACACCGTTTTTCACTTTCTAGGAGCTTGATATTAAATATGATATATCTCTCCATTTTCAGATCTCCAAGGTCTGAAATTGTGAACTGTGGTAGCCCTCTGAGTCATCTTTCCAATGCCACCAGTCTGATCGAAATTGGATTCTACAAGAAAGTGTTATGTCCAATCTCCCAAGATGACTTGATTATACACTTTTTTAGTAGAGTGAACTTGTACGAAGTTCCACGTGTCACTATTTCAACCTTCGGACTTGAAAACAATGTTCAGAAAACTACCATGCATCCTCTTTTTATAAATTCTTACGAAATTTCAATCTGATACTCAAAGAGAAAGTTATGACAATTTTCCCAAGATCACCTATTTGGGATGTAATTCGGGAGCCTACAAAAACCCTAAATGTCGTGAACCATATTTCAAAAAATGTAGCGAAACAAGATCTGATATTCGGGCCTAAGCTTAATTAAGATATCAACTCAAATGTGTTTTAGTTTTAGTGTCAGAACCTTCGTAGAAAAACACTTATAGCAAACATGCCACAATGCCCTGTTTGAGATGGAATTCTGGAGTTTTCAAAAACCCTAGCTTCTTCAAATCATGTATCCGAAAATATAGTGAGAAAGGATCTGAAATTCAGATCTGAGGATCATCATGATTTCGGCTCAAATGGGTTTTTCGTTTAGCTTTTGAAACATCACAGAAAAAAGGTTATAGCGAAAATTTCATGATGGCCTGTTTTGTAGTAGTGAAACCCTAGAATCCAATCCTTTGATACCAAATGTTATGAAACCAGCTCACAGAAAGATATAAAAGATAGATCAACAACTTAGAAATCAGCCTCTTCGAGGGGGAAACCTCCTTTACATTACACAAATGAACAATTCTTTGATGATGCAAATGACAATACCTCCTTTCTATATATAGGAGTCTAAGGGGTCATAATATAATCAGAGCCGACATCACAATAATAATGTAAGGGCACAACAATAACAATAGTGGGTTTCCATGGGGCACAATAATAACAATATGGGCACTACATGGGCACAACAATATAATAAGGGCGTTGTACTAATAACAATGTGTTACACTAGTAGTATAGGGACCTAACACATAAAGCCATTGGTTGATGACATCTACCCAAGATGGCACCACACTTCGAGAAAACATAGCAGTTTTTCAACAATCTCCTCAATGAATATTTTATGTTTACCCATCAATATTATATTAAGCTTCAGGATATGTCCATTAAGTTTGAATATATCCTTTAGATCAATATGCAACAATCATAAGTGTCCCCCAAACACTATTATGATAAAGTGGAAACATTTAGTTGGTGCTCACTTCTATAGATTGGTCTTCTTGATGATGGTCTTACTTTCTCTTTTTGTTTCAACTTGGATGTTTATGATGACAATGGAAACAACATAAATTATAGACAAGAAGTACATGGTACTTGTGGGATGTCAAGCTCAAAGGTCACTAGCATGGCACATTCATCTGAATCATTCTCCTTAAGCTCACCAACAAAATTTAGTATCCTTTCGGCATCAAAATTCTTCATACATTTTCTATTTTCAACTCAAAGCAGGCATTTTGGAGCTTTGTATTTCTAGTTATGCTATGGGTGCCCATGGTGATTTGGATATCTTTGCTAGTTGTCTTGAAGAGTACTTTTGGCTGTGACAAAACAACCCTCTTGATGCCAACATAATGTCATGGTGGTACTATTAAATCACAACAATGGGAATCATAAATGTGAAGCTTGAGTACATGAAGGAGGTATTTACAACACCTCATTGGATAGTGAGAATTTACAAAGATAATCCACCTCATTTCTACTAGCAAACTATCTCAAGGTTCATTTCTAGGCCATTCACTGTTAGTCTCACAGTTGGCCCACAATCATTACAGGGTATCTCTATCCTTAGACCCTCGTTCATCATGGTTATGGGTCACCCAAAAACCCAATATTATGGGTCAACCACACATAACCCTTGCCATCGAAGTCCATTTTCTAGGCTGCACACTGTTAGTATCACTCTGGGCTCATCAATATTACAGGGTATCTATATCCTCGGATCTTCGTGCATCATGGTTATGGGTCATCGACAAACTCATGGTTAGACGTCATCCACAAACTCGTGGTTATGGGTTTACTGCACAAAACCTTCTCTTCAACAAAAGCTTCTCAGGAGGGGACTCTACACAAATGAGACCATTACTTCCTAAGGAGGGATGGAATGATATGAATGGAAAGTCTCATCCACCCATGGTAGTTACCCATGGTAGTTACCCATGTTATTTTCCCATGGTATTTACCCATGGTAGTTACCCATGTTATTTTCCCATGGTAGTTACCCATTATAGTTTCCCATGGTATTTACCCATGGTATCATACCATGGTAATTACCGATGTATTATAACTCAAAAGGCTATAAATTTGGGCATCACTTTATAAAAGGACGTAGGGGTCCACACAATGTAGCTATAACACATTTTCCCTTATTTTAATAAAATGTTTCTTTGTGTGTTCTCTATGTTTTCTTCTTCTCTTCGTGTTGTCAGATCTCGTCTCCCAATATTCAGGTCACTACAGGTTTATAAATAAGCTTTATTGAGAATCTTGGTTGTATACCATATTTGTACAAGCACAAAAAAATTATAGTCTTTCTTTTATGCAATAAGACATATTCTAGTTCAAATTCAACTCATCCTTTCCCATGCATTTTTTTTTCTTTAATTAGTATTTTATCAGTGCTTTAATCATGTTTTCATTGCTAGTTAAATGATCATTTTGTATGCATGAGAGATATATTGGTTCATAGGGGATATTAACATCATTTTCCATGCATAAACACTATCTCCTCCAACTCTCTTCCTCCCATTTTCATTTGTTTCTCCAAAGTATCTACAAAAAAAATAAATTACATTACAGAGCTACAAGAGATTGTTAGTTTTCCTTTTCCGTCGTGAATGATAGGCTAATTAGTATATCTAAACTTGGAAATGTCCCTTACACTTTTTTAAAACTTCCTACGACCCTCTCCCACCATCATACCACTTCTAGAACCCTTAGATCGCTCTTAAATGAAATCATGTAGCAATACAGGGCATCCTATAGCAATCATGTAGCAATCTTGTAGCATTTCACATAACTCATCATAACACACCCAAATTTCCCTATAAATCTTATTTTATTCTTCTCATCACTCTACAACGTCCTCTAAGCCTTGAAAAAAAACTTGAGAAGACCAAACCCCCTTTGTATATCTTCATTTCATCATTGTAGTTCTACTTTTGCAACTAGGGTTCAATATTTTGTTTATGAGCTAAGTGGCATAAAATAGTTTGCATTGATCACTTTTAAGCATTTGATGGTGTTTGAAAATAAGGTAGAGTGTACCTTGATTGCAATAGTATAGATTTGATATATTTCAAGATAGATTAGAGTCACTACTTTCATGCAACTATCTTACCCTTACTTTCCTGTTATTTATCTTCTGAAAAACAGTTTAGGATTTATTTTCTAGACTTTCTTTAAATGCAAATAAATTAGTGTTTCTTTTATGTAGTAGGACAAGTAATGCTTCAATTTTCTCTTTGCTTGAAAAGTTAATTTCAATAGTTTCCCTCCGTTGGAATTTTTCAAAAATGGTCTCTGCACATTTTAGTTTAATTCATTGTTTTAGAGCAGCTTAGGTAGAATCTTCCTTTTAATTTAGAAGCCAAAGAACCCACAGTAATAACCATTTTTCATCAACGTTTCAAATCCCAACAGGGATCCATCATCAGGACATTCTTTAATGATGATAGTAGAAGAGCTTGAATGAGGGTATTTTAATACTGTTATTCAAGCTCTTCTACTATCATCATTCAAGAATGTCTTGATGATGGATCCCTGTTGGGATTTGAAACGTTGATGAAAAATGGTTATTACTGTGGGTTCTCTGGCTTCTAAATTAAAAGATATAAACCACAAATGTCTTAAATCTAGAATCTTCCTTACTATGCATATAGCATTTTCACCTCTTAAGTTTGTACAAATTCCATATTGATAAAGTAAAGCCAGTATCCCTAGGATTTGCAACATTCTTGTTGTAATACCAAGACTCATCATTAGCCATTGGTCAACCTAGAGGAGACATCAGTGCCCCTTGATCAGATTATCTCCACCCATGCTCGACTCCCACTATGCTTGTTCACATGGCCATGAGTTGTATTGACCCCATGAATATTTGAAGAAGTCGGCGTTGAACATAATACGAAGGAAAGGTGTTACAAGGAATTTATCCCTTTTAGCCTAGTAGACACATTAATGACTTTTGACTTGGTGACATTTATGAGTTATATTAATGTCATGGGTGGAAGAGATACTTAAAAGTGGTTTACTGTGTATTTTTTCTAATATTAAAGTCACTTGCACTTTATAAAGTGATTTTATGTGTAAAGTACATAGTTCACTTTTCTAATATTAAAGTGAATTGAGAAAATCACTTTATGAGAAAATTAAAAAATGTATACAACTTGGAAAAGGTACTAGGAGTATTTTAAGTAATGTGGCCAATGTATGAGGGGGGTCATTTTGGAAAAGTGATCTCAACCACACATCTTGAGATTTGGAAATTAAAGCTCAACCATTGAACCCTAGGGTTAGGGATTAAATGTTTTCCAAAAGACAAAAGGAGAAAAGGGAGGTTCATTCTTCACTTCACACTTGAGAGAAGGAGAGGAGAAGAGGAGAGGATAAATTCAAGGAGAGTTTGCATCTTGAGGAGGAGAGCTCGAATTTATAGGAAAATGAGGCATCTACACAAGCACAAAAATCGAGGAGCAAGATAGCCATAGAGTAGCACAAAAATTGAGGCAGAGAGAGGCATAAATTTTGAGGCTAAGAGTTGCACGTTTTTTGAGGAGATAGCTACGCGAATTCTGAGAATTATGGGCATGAAATTATGAGAAGGAAAAACGTAGAAATTGAGGCATAGTCAGCATAAATTTTGAGGTACTATTGTCACCTTTAGGCATAAATTTCAAGGCACCTTCAAGGTAGTTTTCAAGGTTGCCTACAACAGAAATTTTGAGGCCACGAGGGTACAAAAATTGAGATAGAATAACACAAAAATTGAGGTTGTTGCGGCAAAAATTTCGAGGATGAATTATGAGCACAGAAATCGAGGAGATGAGTTATGTAAAAGTGTAGAAAATTCTGGGCACTTAAAATTGTGAAAATCTGAAAAATATCAATAGGCACAATTTTCCATAATTGCATTTAATGCTTCAACTGAAGGGACATAAGTACTATGTTTAATTTTTATGTACTTAGACTAATTTATCAAGCAATAAAATCCTCCTTTGAAGATCAGTTTTCCCCAAAAGGTTATGGGGTTTTTCTGGGGTAAGTGTCGCTCATTCTTAAAATTCTTGCATAAATTTTGATTTAATTATAGCTGAGAAGGACATGAGAAAAGTGAAATGCTTTGCTTATGGGAAGATGGGCCACTATGTCGTACAATGTCCCAACAAGAAGAGTAAGAAGAAATAAGGAGTTGTAGCTATAGCAGATGTGGATGAGTTTGCAACTATGTTTGAATCAGAGTGCGCTTTGGTGGTGAGTTTAGCCACTCATGTCACATATTCACGTCCATGGTTAATAGGTAGTGGAGCATCCTACCATATGATAGGAGTAATAGATCACTTCACGAGCCTTTTGGAGGATGACATTGACTTGGAGGTTGTGCTTGGGGAAAACTCCAAATTCAAGGCGATAGGTATGGGGACAGTATCATTTTAGAGGGAGTCATTACCTCCTCTGAAGGTGATAGATGTTCTTTATGTTCCAAGGTTGAAGAAGAGTTTGATATCAGTTTCTAGCTTGGAGGATAGGGGTTATGAAGTGTTTATCCAAAAGTGACAAGTGATATTGTATCCTATAGGATTTAGTATCACATTTTCTCATGTGATTGGAGCTCATAGTAGGGGACTATACAAACTCATGTTTCAACCTCTTCAAGCTTAGGTAGCTTAGACTAGTAGTAGTGGTTTATGTGAGTTGTGGCATAGGAGGATGGCCCACTGGCACCTTGGAGCTTTTAGGATGTTGAGGGAGATGGTTGCTAGGTTGTCATACTTCAACATTGATCATCATGATCTGTGCATTCGGTGTTCTTTAGGAAAACACACCAAGACATATTTCAAGAGAAGTGACAACAAAGTTGCAGGTGTCTTGATTTGATTCATTCTGATGTATGTGGTCCCATGCCTCATGTCTCATTGAGTGGATATGAGTACTATGTGACTTTCATTGATGACCACTCGAGGAGGACATGGATTTTCTTTCTGAAGACCAAGGATGAGGCCTTCCGATGATTCCAAGAGTTTAAGGCTCTTGTGGAGAACTAGACAGGGAGGAAGATCAAGGTGTTGAGATAATACAATGGGGGTGAGTACACTTTAGCAGAGATGAGAGAATTTTGTGGGAGTGTTGACATAAAAAGGGAGCTCATTATGCCTTATAAACCTCAGTAGAATGGGGTTGCAGAGAGGAAGAACAAGACCATTGTGAGTGAAACTAGAGCGATGTTACATGATCATAGTTTACCTTTCTTCTTATGGCAAAGGTGGTTAACAATGTTGTTTATTTGCAGTTTTGGAGCCCACACGGAGTCTTGGGGAGCAAGGCTATTGAGGAGATATATACCGGAAAGAAGTTGGAGGTTGGGAACATCTAGATTTGTGGGCGCCTTACATATTTACACGTCCCTGGGGAAAAGAGGACGAAGCTGGAACCCACAACAGAGAGAGGTATACTAATGGGTTATAGTGAGACCATCAAAGCCTACTACATATTCCTTCCTACACAAAGGAAGATTGTCTTGAGGTGGGATGTGAGATTTGAGGAGGAGAGGGCTTTCAGGAGGTCTCGGGAGATTGATCAGGTAGAGCAGAAGGCTCCTCAGCAAGACGCCACACCACAGGTTTCAAGAGCATCAGGTGGTACACCAGGATTAAGAGGTTCACCTTATTTAGGGGTGATAACTTCACATAGCATAAATATTCCTTGTACTGGATCACCTGGTGCAAATTCATCAGGAATCGTATCTCAGATTTCGGGATCTCCTTTGGTTAGCTCAGATCCTTCCTCGCTAGGAGGAGAGGCACAAGATGAAGATTTTCCCATACCTCCACAGGAGACTACTATAGGGAAGAGGATGCTAATATGGATTTGGGAGACCTTGGAGGAGGCTCAGGAGGCAGTGGAGAGACCCAAGTGATCAATGAGGGAGAGAAGACTACCAGAGAAGTTGGGTGTCTTAGTGGCAGACGTAGAGACAAAGAGAGATTGTTTTGAGGAGGCTACTAGAAAATAGATATAGAGGGATGCCATTATGGAGGAATATTTTTATATCATGAAGAATGTTATTCAAGAGGTAGTGCCACATCCTGATGGAAGTTAGTTGTGACTTCTAGGTGGCTCTACAAGATCAAGCATGCTGCATATGAAAGTGTTGAGAAGTTCAAAGCTCGGTTTGTGTTGTGGGGGTTCTCATAGATAGAGGGATTTGAATATGAGGAGACCTTTGCACCGGTTGCTTGTTATAGTTCCATTAGAGTAGTTATATCCATAGCAACTGACATGGGATAGAGGATTCCCTAGATGGATGTGAAGACCACCTTTGTGAATGGTGTTATATAGGAGGAGGTGTACATTGAGCAGCCCGAGGGATTTGAGTTGCATGGGAGTGATTCTCATGTATGTACAATGAAGAAAGCCTTGTATGGACTGAAGCAGGTACCAAGGGTATGGTACAAGAGGATAAATGCATACTTGTAGAAACTAGGTTTCCAGAAGAGTGATGCAGATCTGAACCTACACTTTATTTTGGTAGGTAATGATCCATTCATTCTGGTATTGTATGTGGATGACTTGTTTATTATAGGGGAGGACAGTCTCATCCAACATTGCAAGAGAGATCTTGATTCGGAGTTTGAAATGACTGATATGGGGCTAATGCATTACTTCTTGGGGATGGAGGTTTGGTAGGAGCATGGGCACATCTTTGTGGGCTAGGGCATGTATGCAGGAGATATATCAAGGAGATTTCATATAGATGGTTGTAGGCTTATGACTACTCCTATGATCACGAATTGAAAGAAGTTGCATGATGTTGATTCTGAGTTGGTGGATCCCACCTTGTATCGTCAGCTAATCGGTTCATTGATGTATCTGGTCAACACTAGACCGAATATTTGTTTTGCAGTCAATACATTGAGTCAGTATGTGATGGAGCCTAAGAGAGTACACTGGGTGGCTGCAAAACATGTGTTAAGATACTTATAGGGTACAATGGATTGTGGGTGGGACTATGTCAGATGCGATGGGGTTAGGTTGATTGGTTGCACGAACTCAGATTGGGATGGCAGTGTAGTGACCGGAAGAGCACTTCCAGATGTTGCTTCTCATTAGGCTCGACAATTGTGTCATGGTTCAATAGGAAATAGAAGTCAGTGGCGTTGAGCAACATAGAGGCAAAGTACATGACAAATAGTCAGGCAGGATGCGAGGCATTATGGTTTCATAATATGCTTGATGGAATATTTGGTCAAATGCTAAGACCAACTACAATTTACTGTGACAAACAGAGTTGTATTAAACTCTCTGGGAATCCAGTATTTCACAATCGGTCAAAGCATATAGAGATCAGATACCACTTCATCAGAGACTGAGTTCAGCAAGAGGTTGTGAAGCTTGAGTATATATCTATTGATGAGCATGTAGTAGACATTCTCACCAAGTCTTTGACAAGAGGCAAGCGTGTCTTTTTCAGAGACTGGATGGGAATGGTGAGAAATACCTTCCTCGTTAAGAGGGAGTGTTGAAAATAAAACCATGGAAAGGTGTTACTAGGCATTTATCCCTTTTAGCCTAGTAGAGACATTAATGACTTTTGACTTGGTGACATTTATGAGCTATATTAATGTCATGGGTGGAAGAAATACTTAAAAGTGGTGTACCATGTACTTTTTCTAATATTAAAGTCACTTGTACTTTGTAAAGTGATTTTATGTGTAAAGTATATAGTTCACTTTTCTAATATTAAAGTGAGTTGAGAAAATCACTTTATGAAAAACTTAGAAAAATGTATTATGAGGCTTTTAAGTAATGGGGTCGATGTATAAGTGGGATCATTTGGGAAAAGTGATCTCAACCACACATCTTGAGATTTGGATATTAAATCTCAACCATTGAATCTTAGGGTCAGGGATTCATTCTTTTCCAAAGGACAAAAGGAGAAAAGGGAGGTTCGTTCTTCACTTCACACTTGAGAGAAGGAGAGGAGAAGAGGAGAGGAGAAATTGAAGGAGAGCTTGTAGCTTGAGGAGGAGAGCTTGAATTTCTAGGCAGAGGCACCCACACCAACGTAGAAACCAAGGAGCAAGGCAACCATAGAGGAACATGAAAATCGAGGCAGGGAGAGACATAAATTTTGAGGCTAAGTGTTTCAGGATTTTTGAGGAGATAGTTGATCGAATTCCGAGAATGATGGACATGAAATTTTGGGAAGGGAAAATTCAAAAATTGAGGCACAATCAACGCATATTTCAAGGCACTTTTGTCAACCACGTGCACGAATTTCGAGGCACCTTTAACGCAATTTTGGAGGCTACCTAGACCATGAATTTCAAGGCAATCAGGCCACATAAATAGAGACATAACAACACATAAATAAAGGTTGTTTATGCACAAATTTTAAGGTTGTTTTGGGCACAAAAATCGAGGCTATTGCAACACAGATTTCGAGGCTAATTTCTAAGCACAAAAATCGAGGCTATTGCAACATAGATTTCGAGGCTAATTTCTAAGCACAAAAATCGAGGAGCTGAGCTATGTAAAAGTGGATAAAATTCTGAGCACTTAAAATTGTGAAAATTTGAAAAATATCAGTGGGCACAATTTTCCAGATTTGCATTTAATGCTTTAGTTGGAGGGAGATAAGTATTGTGTGTAATTTTTATGTACTTAGACTAATTTCTCAAGCAATAAAATCCTCCTTTCAAGACTGGTTTTCCCAAAAGGCTATGGGGTTTTCCTGGGGTCACCTTGACCAAAAATAAGTGTCTCTCATGCTTGAAATACTTGCATAAATTTTAATTTAATTACAACTAATAGGAAATGTGAAAAATAGTAGAAGCACTCATTAAATGTTTACAATGAATGCATACTGAAAAATCATATCAACATGACAAAACATGTGGGTTGGGTCAAATAAACACCTTGCAAAACTTTAAAATGGGGTTGGGGTGCTTATAATTAATTTTCTATAGTCAGTACACCAATTACATTCATATCCCCCATCAATTGGGATTCCCCTTGTGGCTATTGAGCTTTGTCACCACCAATGAAATTATTTCTTGATCATGGCACCCCACCCCGTGGGCTTAGTCAGATCAACAGTTACAACATCATCCATTTTAGAAAATTCAAATATCCATCATTGTACATGGCCTTGCACTACCATCATTTTATTTTTTAATTTACTTTGACATTTACCACGAGCATGGGACATGCCCACCTTGTTTGTATCGAGAAATTTAATATCAATATATTTCGCTCGTGTGTACTGGTTTGTGTAGGTTGTAACTCACTTAATCCTTTGGGCTCGCCTACCCTCTCCTGCTCTTTCTCTCTCATTGACAACTTTAGTGATACCCGGTTGAGCAATACAAAAACTCCTCATGTACTTCGGGTGTATGTTTCCATGCTCCCCTATCACACATCAGTGTGTAACTATTATCCCAAAATTTTGTACACCAATTGTATAAACAATAGCAAGACAATACCATATCATAAATAAGTTTAAATGATAGTAAAAAAAATACTTAATGAAAGAAATTCCTGAGATATGAAGATGGACATGAAGAAGTTGAAGTTTCAACAACTGCATAACATTCTGACTTCTCCCACGACACCATGCATATGTTCTTCAATAAACGCGTGTGGTCACATGAATCCCAACAAAATAGTCGCAATATAGTCGCACAATGGAAATTTCCACGTTTACCACCTGAACATAAATAGATAAAAGAGGGCATATATAGAAAAGAGGAAGCTAAAAATCAAATTAGAAAACTCTGTTTTTTTCTCAAACTGATTTTGATTGTTTTATTGGTGATTTATTTTTATTTTTTATTTTTTTATATAAAAAATATAGATAATATCAAAAAATTATAGATGAACCAGTTTATTAAATTAGAAAATTCTGTTCTTTCAGTCCCTGAAACTTAAAAACATCCTTGAAACGAGGAAATGAAAGAAGGTCAGAAAGTGATGGATTGTTTTATTGGTTATTTTTTTTATATATGGAAAAATTATAAATAATACTGAGGAAATTATAGATAAATTAATTTTGAAATATATTTTATTATGTATATTTATTATATGATAATTTTTTAAATAATTTTTAAATAAAAAAATATTATATTGAGAAAAAAAAAGTTTTAGAAGGAAAGATGAATGATAAATTTTTAAAATAAATTTTATCTGTAAAATTGTTATACTTTTCAGAGTTAATAAAAATTGTTTAAGCTTTAAAATAAATAAAGAAAAAAATTAACAAACACACCACTCTTTAAGATATCTACTATCTAATTTTTTTAGAATTGACAATAATTGATTTGAATTTCTATGATATCTTACCGAATTCAAATTCAAACTTAGTAACTAATAAATATAAAAGGCAATACTCTGAACAAGACTGAACAAGTTTACAGGGTCAAATTTATACTCTGAACAAGACTGCTAACTTGACTCGATTCACAAATCTACGCATGAGGAGAAATGAAGCTTTTTGGAGTACATGTATATAGAAAGATGTAACAGCTTATACTCTGAACAAGACTGCTGACTTGACTCGATTCACAAATCTACGCGTGAGGAGAAATTAACCTTTTTTCTCTACCTGTATATAGAAAAACGTAACAGCTTATACTCTGAACAAGACTGCTGACTTGACTCGATTCACAAATCTACGCTTGAGGAGAAATTAACCTTTTTTCTCTACATGTATACAGAAAAAACGTAACAGCTGACTTGACTTGATGCACCAATTCATAATGTCCACTGAGTGAAGATAACAACAACGCCATGAGAGGCAGAAACCGCTGAAACAAGTCAAGTCAGCAGTCTTAATTTCATAAAATTTTCATATCAGAAATATAAAAATCCGTATCTATGAAGCAAGAGCTAACCAACTTGCCATAAAGCATTTAATGCCTTTATAATTACTGGTTCACATGGATGATGGTCATACATAGTATGGCAAAAATCAGGGAGTGGTGGTTCTTTTCCGACTGATGTGTTGGTCGACTACTCCGTCTCTCTAACGACGTTCGTCTTCCTTTTACATTTATTGATAGAAAGTGCAGGTTGTCCTGATCCGTGTGACAGGAGATGAGGATCACAAGGTCAGCCGTCGATTAGAAGTATACTTTCGACGGTGTGGGCGCGCAATTGAAATTTGAATTAAATGATAAATTAAATGACAAGAAATTAACTTTTTTTGAGAAATTAACCTTAACATGTAGATAGAAAAACAAGTCAAGTCATAATGTCGACTTAGTGATGAGAACAACAACGCCATGAGAGGCAGAAACCGCTAAAACAAGTCAAGTCAGCAGTCTTAATTTCATAGAATTTCCACACAATCAAAAGTACAGAAATAGGTATCTATTGCCAAGTCAAGGCAGCAAAATGGGCCACCGGCCTTTGGATTATTGGCCTGTTAAAATCTAACGATAGGCATATACAGCTGGACATATACCACTGCTAAAGATTTATGGCTTATAAACAAACTGGTTATTTGTCGCCTAATGTGAAGATCAAGTTTCACAGACATACAATAAGTTTATAATAAGAATAAGTTTTTGAAGGACAGACTCGCAATAAGTTTATAACAGGAACTCTAAGTTTTTGAAGGACAGACATGCAATAAGTTTATCACAGCAACTCTACGTTTATAAATGCAATAACAACTGCAATTCTAAGGAGGCCACAATTTTTATAGGAAACTTGTGGAATTCTGATAAGATTTTGATCAAAATTTAATATAATTTTTGGGAAATTTAAGTGATGGATTTTGAATTTACTATAATTTTCTTTTTATAGTGTTCATTTAAATACTTTTATGGTTAAATTTTTGGAAAAAACCAAGATTCAAATAAAAATTAACTTTCCAAATAAATTTGAAATTGTGGCTTGGGCAAAACAACACATCAAAACATGTAATTCATAAGTCATGACTCATGATCATATATCATTTTCTCCTTCGTTGTAGCCTGGTAAAGGAGTCATCCTTTCCTATTAATGAGTCATGACTCATGATAATGTATCATTTCTCCTTGTGTGTACATTGGTAAAATAATCCTCCTTTCATAATAATTTGCTACAAATGCACTAAATAGCTTGCAGTTGTCCTTGAGTGTACATTGGCGAGTCAAGTCAGCAGTCTCGTTGTCGTGCAGTGTACAGAGAATCAACTGCACAAGAAAATCCCCTTAGGGATATGTTCTCATCTGCTTCTAGTCGTGTTTTAAACTCAGCTGAACTAGAGTATGAAGAATCACAGCCATCGACGAGATGGCAGCTACCATACATTTCTGCATTTGAAGTCTATTCAAACTTATCAGTATTTCACTTAAAAGCTACTACTAGAATTCGCATTAAAGAGTCAATAAGTTAGATCCAGGAGAACTCAAATTGTGTACAATCCATCTCTCTCCTTGATCCAAAACAATTACAAACTAAAGCTAGGAGGCTTAAAACCAAATACCTTCATTTGGGATGTATCAGAATCGGCATAAATCCTCTGACCCACCAAGGTATAAATACCTTTGTGTTAGCTACTGTCAGAGACTTGACCCACAACAAATACATTGATTCATTAATAGGAGGAATAGTTGCACCTTTGTCTAATGGCCCAGTCTATTTCCACTGTTACCCAGTAAAGACTTAAAGTATATTCTCACATTTCATTATTTGAATTTGCACAAATTGTAATTTTTTCTTCATTTGAAGTAAAGTGTCCTGAATGCCACTCATCCGTAAATCTGAGTCTTCTTGCTGAGTCTGTCATACATGAGAACCACCATCCTCGGGAGTCGGACCAGTGAAGCACCTCCTTCCACCTATGTAAATCCCTGTCTAAATCCAAAATGTTCAGACATCTGATTTCCCCATGAGTTTGACCATGTTCTCATGATGCACGAATTTCCTTCTTTGGAAAATGAAGATCCAAGGCTGATAGAAATGTTCAGAAAAATGAGGCCAAGCAACATGCCCAGATATGGCCTAGGATACTTGGAATAGATGAATGATCTCATTCCACAGTCAAGATTTTGCTCACTACCAGTGGACTGCAAGAAGCCCTCTGTGCCTGAAATGCACAAATTCTTCACCTTAATGGATGGTTGCATAAAGACCAAAATAGATTCACATTGGATTAAAGAGATGTTGAATTGGGACATCTATACACACCCTAAGGCACAACAGTTTGGTCTCAGTCACAGTTGAGGAAAAAATCAGGGTATCCCAAGAATGGAAGAATTATATGGAAAAGAATAATTCTTGGATTTCCTTTTATGTCTGGAAAAGAAAAGTGCATTCAGAAAATGTGTTGATGACTGACACAGCATCCTCCTCCTCAGCCAAACATTCCTGGTCTAGTTTAGATGGTAATAGAGTTGAAACACCATCTACATTCCCTCCATACAAAGGCGTCATCCTAAGAAAAAGTCAAAATACTGCGAAGGCCATTCCTTTAGTTCTCAGGGATGACAGTGCATTAGGTATAGATGGAAGAATACAGAAAGCCAACGAACAACTCAACTGGACAAATACTGCAATTAGGGTCTAGAAATGAGTTTTGCAAAATCTGTTGAAATAAAAGAACAGTTTGATACTATTCAAGTCTCTCTGAATGATGTAAATAAGTGTCTTAATGATGTACACTATTCATCTTCTGTTGTTCGATCTTATGTTAAAGAATCATTGGATAAGATTGAAGAAGTAGAAGAAAAAATGGTAGATCATATTGATACTACTAAGGGATTATTGACAGATCTAACAGAAAAAGTTGACAAGAAAAACTTGTCAAAAACAGATAAACCAGTCCCTACCTCTTTCTTATATAAAAGAAATGTACAGATACAAAATCCTGTCAAGCCTGTTGACAGATTCCCCCATTTATTTCCAAAAGAAGTAGCTCAGTCCTCCTCTGATAAATCTAAAGCTACAGAACGAGTTTCCATTACTTCTTTGTTCAAGGAAGAAAAAGAAGAAAAATAATTAGAATCTCAGATTCTTCCCATCTATGAACCACTAGAGAGTCGGTTCAATAAATATTTATCTCCGGACCTGGATGGAAAAGGCAAACTTCCAGAGACACACACTTTCTTCCCTAATTCACATAGGGAATGGAATATAGATAACCTCAGTGTTGGTCAAGTTAGACAGATGAATGACATGATGTTTACAGAATACAAATTAATGTGTCTCAGAGGAAAGAATGAAGTTGAAGCCTGCAAAACTATCATATAATGCTTCACTGGAACACTTCTTAGATGGTGGGAGATAGGATCATCTCCAACAATGCTGACAAAGATGGAGAGCGAATTGCTCAAAGATGAAGCTGAGGATATTATTCATAATCCAGATGGGACTACACAGAGTAACATGATTGGAGCTCTGACTTCAATGATCTTAGAGCACTGGTGTGGCTCTGAAACAGAGATTGCTGATAAACATGAGGTTATTCTAATCAACTTCAAATGTAATAAAATGTCACAGTTCGAACACTTTCACCAAGATTGGATGCAGAGAATATATGAAGTGAAAGATTCAAAACATTTGTTGTGGAAACAGGTATATCTTGCAGCCTTGCCTTCTACATTTGTTGATTATATCAGACTGCAAGAAATATTTCAATTGCCATTTGAATCATATACCTGGGGAGAGATTTATTCTCTCATTACAAAATCATTGGTCAGTCTGTGTACCAATTCTAAGGTAAATAGATCCTTAGAAAAATTGTCAAGGCTTCCAGATAGTAAATCTATCTGCAATAAATATGGTCTAACCATTGATGATCATCTGGTTAAAAGAAGGACAGCCAAAAAGCATGCCAAGAAAGAATATAAATAGACTGCCAAATATCACAAAGGCAAAAGACATGCCTCAGGCAGACACACAACCTCTGTAAGGCCCAGAAAGGGATACTACAGGTATATCCCTAGAACACACTACTACAAGCCATTTGATATACATTTACATACCTCCAAACAGGAGAAATGGAACAAACTTACTTGTTGGATTTGTGGTAAGATTGGACATACTTCCAATAAATGTCCAGTGGGAGAAGAGTCGAAGAAAAATAGAGGTAATAAATCTCAGCCTCTGTACAGACAGGGAAAAGCTGTCAAAATAGAGAACCAAATACAGTGCCTGAAATGTGGGTCCAGAAGCCATACAACAGATCTCTGCCCTAACATGGTGATCAGAGAACAAATTCAGAGACAACAACTAGAAGAATCATCTGCTGACTCATTTAGCTCCTCTTCTAAGTCCTCATCTGTAGAAGAATTAAACACTCACATGCGGCCTTGTGATTGTTCAGATTCAGAAAACTGTAAATGTCGATTTTGTTCTGATTCTGATTCTGACAATTACACTGAATCCTCCATTGAAGAAACAGATATAGCACCACAAAAATAAAAAGTGTTGATGGCACAAATGGAGGAAGAAGAGATGAAAAATCTTTCACAGATTCGCACCATGGAAGAAGGCGACATGAAGAACAGACTCAATGAAGCATTTCTTGATCAGTTGCGTTCTTCAAGTTCTTCCAAAGGAACTGCTAAAAAGCCTTTGTTTGTAGATGCCTCCTTTGAGCGAAATACTCGATCCTTCCAAAGACATCAACTGCAGGATAAGGTTCGCTCACTCACTTTGGGGAGATAAGCAGAGAGATACATAATCTCAAAACTAAAATCTTTGTTTTAAAGTCTAAAGTAGCAGAAATGGAAAAGGGTAAGCAGCCCACTGTTATAGATGCCTATGAAATGGGATGTTGCACCCACCTTCAAAGAGCCAAAAGTAGAAATCATTGAAGGAAAGAAAGATCCTATTATAGGATTTAGAGAGATGTGGATTTTGGCTATTGAATATCAGCAGCACCATGTACAGGTAAACATTTGCATACAAGGTGAAATGTTTTCATTAATTGCACTACTTGATTCTGGTGCATATGTAAATATATTGAATACAAAAGTCATTCTGACAAAATACTGGATCTCTGTAGGCAGAAAAGTAATTGGTCTAGGAAACAAAACACTCAGGTATGAAGTACCCAAAGCTTCTATCTGTTTTGACCAACATTGTATAAAGCTAAAGTTTGCAGTTGCAAATATACCAGTGCACTGTATTCTAGGGAATATTTTTTTGGCAACAATAGAACCCCATGGTTCAGTAAGATTGACGGAAAATAGAGTTGGCTATTTTATTACTGTTCCAACCTCTAAAGGGAATTCAAAAAGAATTGAGATGCCTTACATCTCAAACCCGAGAATTTCCACCATGGTCCAGACAATCAAGGCACTGGACAAAGCAGAAGCGAAACTTACAGATCTCAAAGATATGAAATCCACAATATAGGTGGAAGAACAGCTGAAAAATCCTCTAAACCAAAAGAAGATTGTTGATCTCAAAAAGAGGATAGAAGATGAATGTTGCTCAGAAGAGCCTAATGCTTTCTGGCACAGGAAGCAGTACACAGTTGAACTGCCCTATAAAGCAGAATACACTGGGCGGCCCTGCAAAAGCAGAGCAATCCCAATGAATAGAGAATACAAAGAACTGTGTGAGAAAGAAATTAAGCAGTTATTGGATAGATAGTTAATCAACGAATCAAATAGTCCATGGAATTGTTATGGATTTTATGTAAACAAAAAGTCTGAACAAGTCAGGGGTATAGCAAGGCTTGTGATAAATTATAAGCCTTTGAACTCCGTTCTTTCTGACGATACATATCATATCCCTCACAAAGGAGACCTCATGGAAGGATAGCTGGAGCAAAAATATTTTCAAAGTTTGATTTAAAATCAAGCTTTTGGCAGGTCGCCATTTCTGAGAAAGATAAGTTCAAGACAACCTTCAGCGTGCCTGCAGGACATTACAAATGGAACGTAATGCCTTTTGGATTGAAGCATTCTCCCTCCAAATTCTAAAAGCTAAAGGATTCCATCTTCAAGCCATATTTTGACTGGCTTCTAGTTTACATTGATGATATTTTAATTTTCTCCAAAAATATCCAAGACCACTTTAAGCATATTCAGACATTTGTGCAATTAGTGAAAAGAAATGGATTGGTCTTGAGCAAAAATAAAATAGAATTATTTCAAACTTTGATAAAATTCCTTGGCCACACTATATTTAATGGCCAGATATCCCTGAAAAAACATGCTCTGGAGTTTTTTGATAAATTTCTAGATGTTATCATAGATAAAACCCAACTTCAGAGATTTCTGGGATGTCTCAACTATGTCAGCAATTTCTATAAAGATTGTGCAAAAGATAGAAGCTTGTTGAACCAAAGATTGAAGAAAGATCCACCACAGTGGACTGAGGCGCATACCAGAGCAGTCCAACATATCAAGGCCAAGGTAAAAACACTTCCTATTTTGTATGTTGCTGATGATAATGCCTTTAAAATTGTGGAATCAGCTGCCAGCAACATTGGATGGGGAGGCATTCATAGGCAGAGAAAGGACAAAGATGAACAATTAGTACAGTTCACCTCAGGAACGTGGAACCCTGTGGAACAAAACTATTCCATAATAGAGAAAGAGTCAAAGCTGCATGGAATTGTATAGACAAGTTCGAAGTAAACCTGGTAAATAAGAAATTTTTACTAAGAATAGATGCCTCTGCTCTAAAAAAGGTATTAACCAAAGAAATTAAAAAGCCAGGAGAAGACACGTTTGCTAGGTGGCAGGCTCTATTCATGAACTTCGACTTTAAGGTTGAGCATATTAAAGGGACATAAAATTGCTTGCCAAATTTCCTTAGAAGAGAACATCTCCAGCCACAGGAACTTATTCTGATAATAGTTATAGAATGGGACCAGAGTCAGCATCAAAAAGTTCTGAGAACCATAGATTATTTTAGGGGCGAATGTTCGCCCTTTGGCGAAATTAAGGGGTTTTAAATTTTTAGTGGACGAATATTTTGTATCATAGTAAATTTTTACAAATCACCTAAAATAGCCCACCTTATTTT
>APFE031214144.1:32161-47469 GCA_000404065.3 Pinus taeda | reverse complement strand
GGGGTTCTTAAAATTTTCCCTGCTGAGAACTATCTCAGAAAGCCAAAGTTGGCAGGATTATAAAGAAAATTGGAAGCCAACATGGTAACTAAGAAACACCAAGGTGTTAGATGCTAATCTCCAACCACACACTGACATCTTGCATCTAGTACCAGAAAGAAGGGTGTGTCCAAAAGGTAATAGGTGGATCCACGACATGGTCTATTCAAAGAGTAAAGCAGTAGCCATACAAGCAGAAGATTCCTTAAGACATGAATTCCATGATGTCACTATGATTTGGTGCAAAGGGGGAAGTCAGTAGGCATCCATCACAGATACTTCAACATCAACTGGACTAGAAACACTTCATGGCCCTTCATGACACATAACGCTACACTTTCTCCAGGAAATGACCCAAGATTAATATTTCCAGACACAGTGTATGATTTTGTGGGATATAAAAAATTATGGTGGGACCTCCTAAATGTTGATGAAAAGAATATGACCCACTACACGAAATTAAAGTTTGGAACTACATGCATAATGCAGAGAAATCAGTAATGTCACTGGTTACAAGACTGGTGGGCAGATTACAGTGTAAACATGACAATGATTGATCCTATTTATCATGAATCTTTCAGCAGAATGGGTTGTGAAATATCTTTTGAACACAATATTCCTGAATGCTTTCACTCATCGTGTTAGACTGTCAAAGATTTACTCAATTATGCTGAAAATGAAATTCTGAAACAATACATGGTGCTACACCACAAGTGGCTCGTTTTAACCAAAATTGAGCACCAATATGTACTTAATAAGCCCATGATAGTAAGAAGGATCTTTACTAAAGCATGGGACGAAAACATGTACAAAAGATTTCAGTTTCCCGAAATCATTGTCTTTTAAAGATTGGGGTTTCTGTGGAACTTGTCCTTAAAGTATCCACTATGTAATAATGATGTCCAGTCACAAGGACTGATTGTGGCTAGTTTTATCGTGGGCTTTATTGTCCAAAAGCATCCACAATGTAAATATCTCGCTAAAATATTTTCCATGGGATTTAACTAAATCATCCGCAGTGTATTTCAGTATGAAGATTCTTCAATCACGAGACTCGGAGTAGTTCTCCAACGTTTGGTGCACTTTGAGCCACATCTCATGTACTAACATAATAATAAGTACTCAGTATGTCTGCCCAAAGGTTAGATTCTTTTCCCCTCCTTTTCCTATATAAGAAAGGGGTAAGGCTCATTCTAGGCATTCAGAGTTGGAGTGGGAGATAGAGAGTCTAAGAGTCGAGAATTTTTCCTGCTCTACAACTGCAGACGATTGTCTGATCTGCTTGCACCATGAAAAGGTCTCAAAGTCCTAGGTGATCAGAGGAGCCTATGCATCTGTGTGCTCGACATAGGTGAGAACCTAAAGTGGCTAGATCAATATAGTAAGTCAGTATATCTGTGCGTTGAGATGTTCGAAGACTAAGTCTGTAATTTCGCCAAGAAGCTTTCAGTAAGCTATCTCATTTATTGAGAAGAAAATTCTGATAAATGTGAATACAGTCAATCTTAGGAAAGAATAGATTGTAATCCTCTGTAATCCATTTTTCTTGAATTAATAAGAGTGTTGTTTATTTCGCATCTGAGTATTTGTGCATTTTTGAGCTGTTGAGGTTGTATCTGCTTAAGTTATTCTCATTTGAGGTTCGACAGAAGTTCGCCAGAGGTTTGCCAAAAGGTAGAAGGGACGCCAGACCGTTAAAAGGCGAGGGAAGTCGCGAAGAAGGTCGAAAAAGCGTGAAATACCTGAGTAGGTTCCTGTATGGGTTCGTGTAAAAGAGAATAAGTGGCAAAAGTAGAGAAGAGACTCAACAAGGCTGTGTTGATGTTGCAAGCTTCGTTGGAGCCCTTGCGTAAAATTTGTATCAGAGCCAAGTTTCTGGTTCAGGTTAGTACTCAGAAAAACCACTCTATATAAAAAATGGAACCTTTCAGAAAGTCTATTTCTTTCTGTGAGATAGAAGAAAGAGAATCAACTACTCAAGAAAATCCCCTTAGGAATATGTTCGCATTTTCTTCTGCTCATGTTTTAAACTCGACCGAACTAGAGTATGAAGAATCACAACCATCGGCGAGATGGCAGCTACCATGCATTTCTGTATCTGAAATCTATTCAGATTTATCAATATTTCACTTAAAAGCTGCTACTAGAATTAGCATTAAAGAGTCAATAAAGATAGATCCAGGAGAACTCAGATTGTGTACAGTCCATCCCTCTCCTTGATCCAAAACAATTACAAGCTGAAGCCAAGAGGCTTGAAACCAAATACCTTCATTTGGGATGTATCAGAATCAACATAAATCCTCTGACCCACCAAGGCCTAAATACCTTTGTGTTAGCTACTGTCAGAGACTTGACCCACAACAAATACACCGATTCATTAATAGGAGGAATAGTTGCACCTTTGTCTAATGGCCCAGTCTATTTTAACTGTTACCTAAACTTTTCTGTTTATGTCTTCGATGAAACCATTGACCAAATCTTACAACTGTAGATCGAGACAACTGGATTTGACATGCACAGAAAAATACATAACATTGCTATACAGATAAGAGGTTTTTTTCAGCATACAAACACTCTGTATCCTATCGTCCTCCACACACCCAGTAAAGACTCAAAGTCTAGTGTTTTTGTTTTAACTGATTCCAAAAATCAAAAGATTGAACACTAGACCATTCGATGGGAATATCTCACTGTCCCTAAACACTGGGTTGTATCAAACCCCAAGCCTCCTGCTTTAAGAAAGATAACCTCTGCAGACATCCAGGAGAGCCAATCCTCTGCTGTCTTATCTTTTCCCAGAAGATCAACTATAGACCGGAGACAAATAGAACAAACATGCAGAAGTTCATCAACATATCGAGATCCAAGCATTGTAGCTACCGCTTGCTCCAGTTCCGTTCTAAATTCCTGTCGTCTCATAACATTATTTGAATTTGCACAAATTGTAATTTTTTCTTCATTAGAAATAAAGTGTCCTAAATGCCACTTATCTGTAAATCTAAGTCTTCTTGCTGAGTTTGTGATACATGAGAACCACCATCCTTGGACTGGTGAAGCACCTCCTTTCACCTCTGTAAATCCCTGTCTAAATCCAAAATGTTCGTACATCCTATTTCCCCATGAGTCTGACCATGTTCTCATGATGCACGAATTGCCTTCTTTGGAAAATGAAGATCCAAGGTTGACAGAAATGTTCAACAAAATGAGGCTAGGCAACATGCCCAGATATGGCCTAGGATACTTGGAACAGATGAATGATCTCATTCCACAATCAAGATTTTGCTCACTACCAGTTGACTGCAAGAAGCCCTTTGTGCCTGAAATGCACAAATTCTTCACCTTGATGGATGGTTGCAGAAAGACCAAAATAGATTCCCATTGGATTAAATAGATGTTGAATTGGGACATATATACACACCCTGAGGTAGAACAGTTTGGTCTCAGTCACACAGTTGAGGAAAAAATTAGGTTATCCCAAGACTGGAAGAATTATATGGAAAAGACTAATTCTTGGATCTCCTTTTATGTCTGGAAAAGAAAAGTGTAGTCAGAAAATGTGTTGATGATTGACACAGCATCCTCCTCCTCAGCCAAACATTCCTGGTCTACTTTAGATGGTAATAGAGTTGAAACACCATCTACATTCCCTCCATACAAAGGTATCATCCCAGGAGAAAATCAAAATACTGCGAAGGCCATTCCTTTAGTTCTCAAGGATGACAGTGCATTGGGTATATATGGAAGAATATTGAAATCTACGAACAACTCAACTGGACAAATACGACAATTAAGGGTCTAGAAATGAGTTCTACAAAATATGTTGAAATAAAAGAACAATTTGATACTATTCAAGTCTCTTTGAATGATGTAAATAAGTGTCTTAATGATGTACAATATTCATCTTCTGTGTTAGATCTTATGTTAAAGAATCATTGGATAAGATTGAAGAAGTAGAAGAGAAAATGGTAGATCATATTGATACTACTAAGGGATTATTGACAGATCTAACAGAAAAATTTGACAAGATAAACTTGTCAAAAACAGATAGACCAGTCCCTACCTCTTTCTTATACAAAAGAAATGTACAGATACAAAATCCTATCAACCCTGTTGACAGATTCCCCCATTTATTTCCAAAATAAGTAGCTCAGTCCTCCTTAGATAAATCTGAAGCTACAAAACGAGTTTCCATTACTTCTTTGTTCAAGGAAGGAAAAGAAGAAAAAGAATTAGAATCTCAAATTCTTCCCATCTATGAACCACTAGAGAGTCGGTTCAATAAATATTCAGCTACGGACCTAGACGGAAAAGGCAAACTTCCAGAGACACACACATTATTCCCTGATTCACATAGGGAATGGAATATAGATAACCTCAGTGTTGGTCAAGTTAGATAGATGATTGACATGATGTTTACAGAATACAAATTAATGTGTCTCAGAGGAAAGAATGAAGTTGAAGCCTGCAAAACTATCATACAGTGTTTCACTGGAACACTTCTTAGATGGTGGGAGACAGAATCATCTCCAGCACTGCTGACAAACATGGAGAGCGAATTTCTCAAAGATGAAGCTGAGGATATTATTCATAATCCAGATGGGACTACTCAGAGTAACATGATTGGAGCTTTGACTTCAATGATCTTAGAGCACTGGTGTGGCTCTGAGATAGAGATTGCTGATAAACATGAGGTTATTCTAATGAACCTCAAATGTAATAAAATGTCACAGTCCAAATACTTTCACTGAGATTGGATGCAGAGAACATATGATGTGAAACATTCAAAAAATCTGTTGTGAAAACAGGGATATCTTGCAGCCTTGCCTTCTAGATTTGTTGATTATATCAGACTGCAAGAAATATTTCAATTTCCATTTGAATCATATACCTGGGGAGAGATTTATTCTCTCATTACAAAATCATTGGTCAGTTTGTGTACCAGTTCTAAGGTAAACAGATCCTTAGAAAAATTGTCAAGGCTTCCAGATAGTAAATCTATCTGCAGTAAATATGGTCTAACCATTGATGATCCTCTGGTTAAAAGAAGGAAAGCCAAAAAGCGTGCCAAGAAAGAATATAAATAGACTTCCAAATATCACAAAGGCAAAATACAAGCCTCAGGCAGACACACAACCTCTACAAGGCCTAGAAAGGGATACTATAGGTATATCCCTAGAACACACTACTACAAGCCTTCTGATATACATTTACATACCTCCAAATAGGAGAAATAGAACAAGCTTACTTGTTGGTTTTGTGGTAAGACTAGACATACTTCCAATAAATTTCCATTGGGAGAAGAGTTGTAGAAAAATAGAGGTAAGAAATCTCAACATCTGTACAGACAGGGCAAAGCTGTCAAAATAGAGAACCAAATACAGTGCCTGAAATGTGGGTCCAGAAGCCATACAACAGATCATTGCCCTAACGTGGTGATCAAAGAACAGATTCAGTAGCAACAACTAGAAAAATCATCTGTTGACTCATTTAGCTCCTCTTCTGAGTCCTCATCTGCAGAAGAATTAAACACTCACATGCAACCTTGTGATTGTTCAGATTCAGAAAATTGTAAATGTCGATTTTTTTTTTTTATTCTGATTCCGACTATTACATTGAATCCTCCATTAAAGAAATAGATACAACACCACAAAAAGAAAAAGTGTTGATGGCACAAATGGAGGAAGAATAGATGAAAATTCTTCACAGATTCGTGCCATGGAAGAAGGTGACATGAAGAATAGATTCACTGAAGCATTTCTTAATGAGTTGCATTCTTCAAGTTCTTCCAAATGAACTGTTAAAAAGCCTTTGTCTGTAGACGCTTCCTTTGAGCGAGATACTCGATCCTTCCAAAGACATCAACTACACGATAAGGTTCGCTCACTCACCTTGGGGGAGATAAGCAGAGAGATACATAATCTCAAAACTAAAATCTCCGTTTTAAAGTCTAAAGTAGCAGAAATGGAAAAGGGTAAGTAGCCTGCTGTTACAGATGCCTATGAATGGGATGTTGCATCCACCTTCAAAGAGCCAAAAGTAGAAATCATTGAAGGAAAGAAAGATCCTATTATAGGATTCAGAGAGATGTGGATTTTGGCTGTTGAATATTAGCAACACCATGTAGAGGTAAACATTTGCATACAAGGTGAAATGCATTCATTAACTGCACTACTTGATTCTGGTGCAGATGTAAATATATTGAATACAAAATTCATTCTAGCAAAATACTAGATCTCTGTAGACAGAAAAGTAATTGGTCTAGGAAACAAAACACTCAGGTATGAAGTACCAAAATCTTCTATCTGTTTTGACCAACATTGTATAAAGCTAAAGTTTGCAGCTGCAGATATACCAGTAGACTATATTCTAGGGAATATTTTCTTGGCAATAGTAGAACCCCATGGTTCAATAAGATTGAAGGAAAATAGAGCTGGCTATTTTATTATTGTTCCAACCTCCAAAGGGAATTCTAAAAGAATTGAGATGCCTTACATCTCAAACCCGATAATTTCCACCATGGTCCAGACAATCAAGGCATTGGACAAAGCAAAAGCTAAACTGACAGATCTCAAAGATCTGACATCCATAATACAGGTGGAAGAATAGCTGAAAAATCCTCTAAACCAAAAGAATATTGTTGATCTCAAAAAGAGGATAGAAGATGAATGTTTCTCGGAATATCCCAATGCTTTCTGGCACAGGAAGCAGTACACAATTGAACTGCCCTATAAGGAAGAATACACTGGGTGGCCCTACAAAAGCAGAGCAATCCCAATGAATAGAGAATATAGAGAACTGTGTGAGAAAGAAATTAAGAATTTATTGGACAGAAAGTTAATCAGAGAATCAGATAGTCCATGGAATTGCTTTGGATTTTATGTAAACAAAAGGTCTAAATAAATCAGGGGTATACCAAGGCCTGTGCTAAATTATAAGCCTCTGAACTTCGTTCTTGCTGACGATACACATCCTATCCCTCACAAAGGAGACCTCATAGGAAGGCTAACTGGAGCAAAAATATTTTCAAAGTTTGATTTAAAATTAGGCTTTTGGCAGGTTGCCATTTCTGAGAAAGATAAGTTCAAGACAGCCTTCAGCGTGCCTGTAGGACATTACAAATGGAACGCAATGCCTTTTGGATTGAAGCATGCTCCCTCCAAATTCCAAAAGGTAATGGATTCCATCTTCAAGACATATTTTGACTGGCTTCTCGTTTACATTGATGATATTTTAATTTTCTCCAAAAATATCCAAGACCACTTTAAGCATATTCAAACATTTGTACAATTAGTGAAAAGAAATGGATTGGTCATGAGAAAAAAGAAAATAGAAGTACTTCGAACTTCTATATAATTTCTTGGCCACACTATATTTAATGGCTAGATATCCCTGCAAAAACATGCTCTGGAGTTTTCTGATAAATTTCCAGATGTTATCATAGATAAAACCCAACTTCAAAGATTTCTGGGATGTCTCAACTATGTCAGCAACTTCTATAAAGATTGTGCAAAAGACAGAAGCCTGTTGAACCAAATATTGAAGAAAGATCCACCATAGTGGACTGAGGCACATACCAGAGCAGTCCAGCTTATCAAGGCCAAGGTAAAAACACTCCCTATTTTATATGTTTCTGATGATAATTCCTTTAAAATTGTGGAATGAGATGCTACCAACATTGGATGGGAAGGCATTCTTAAGCAGAGAAAGGACAGAGAAGAACAAATAGTACAGTTCACCTTAGGAACGTGGAACCCTGTGGAACAAAACTATTCCACAATAGAGAAAGAAGTCAAAGCTGCGTGGAATTGTATAGATAAGTTCGAAGTAAACCTGGTAAATAAGAAATTTTTACTGAGAACAGATGCCTCAGCTCTAAAAAAGGTATTAACCAAAGACATTAAGAAGTAGGGAGAAGCCATGTTTGCTAGGTGGTAGGCTCTATTTGCCAACTTCGACTTTGAGGTTGAGCATAATAAAGGGACATAAAATTGCTTGTTAGATTTCCTTAGAAGAGAACGTCTCGAGCCACAAGAACATATTCTGATAATAGTTACAGAATGGGACCAGAGTCAACATCAAGAAGTTCTGAGAACTATCCCAGAAAGCCAAAGGATTATAAAGAAAATTGGAAACCAACATGGCAACTAAGAAACACCAAGGTGTTAGATGCTAATCTCCAACCACACATTGAAATCTTGCATCTAGTACCAGAAAGAAGGGTGTATCCAAAAGGTAATAGGTGGATCCACAACATGGTCTATTCAAAGAGCAGAGCAACAACCATAAAAGAAGAAGATTCCTTAAGACATGACTTCAACAATGTCACTATGATTTGGTGCAAAGGAGGAAGTCAACAGGGCATCCATCACAGATACTTCAACATCAATCGGACGAGAAACACTTCATGGCCCTCCATGACAAGTAATGTTGCACTTTTGCTAGGCAATGATTCAAGATTAATATTTCCAGAGACAGTGTATGATTTTGCGGGATATAAGAAATTATGGTGGGACCTCCTAAATGTTGATGAAAAGAATATGACCCAATACACAAAATTAAATTTTGGAACTACAGGCATAATGCAGAGAAATCAACAATGTGACTGGTTACAAGACAGGTGGGCAGATTACGGTGTAAACAGGACAACGATTGATCCTTTTTATCATGAATCTTTCAGCAGAATGGGTTGTGAAATATGTTTTGAATACAATATTCCTAAATGCTTTCACTCACCCTATCAGTCTGTCAAATATATAATCAATTATGCTGAAAATGAAATTCTGAAACAATACATGGTGCGACACCATGAGTGGCTCGTTTTAACCAAAATTAAGCACCAATATGTACTTAATAAGCCCATGATAGTAAGAAGGATCTTTACGAAAGCATGGGACAAAAACATGTACAAAATATTTTGGTTTCCCGAAATCACTGTCTTTTAAAGAGTTGATTTCCGTGGGACTTGTCCTTAAAGTCTCCACTATGTAATAATGATGTCCAATCACAAGGACTGATTGTGGCTGATTTTCTCGTGGGCTTTATTGTCCAAAAGCATCCACAATGTAAATATCTTGCCAGAATATTTTCTGTGGGATTTAACTAAATCATCCACTGTGTATTTCAATACGAAGATTCTTCAATCATGAGACCCAGAGCACTTCTCCGACTTTTGGTGCGCTTTGAGGCACATCTCATGTATTGACATAATATTAAGTACTCAGTATGTCTTCCCGAAGGTCAAATTTTTGTCCCCTCCTTTTCCTATATAAAAAAGGGGTAAGGCTCATTCTAGGCATTTGGAGTTGGAGTGAGAGATAGTGAGTCTAAGAGTCGAGAAATTTTCATGCTCTGCAACTGCGGACAATTGTCTGATTTGCTTGCACCATGAAAAGGTCTCAAAGTCCTAGATGATCTGAGGAGCCTGTACATCTGTATGCTCGGCATAGGTGATAACCTAAAGTGGCCAGATCAATATAGTAAGTCAGTATATCTGTGTGTTGAGATGTTCGAAGACTGAGTTTGTAATTTTGCTAGGGAAGCTTTCAGTAAGATATCTCATTTATTGAGAAGCAAAGTCTGATAAATGCAAATACAATCAATCTAAGGAAAGAACAGATTGTAATCCTCTGTAATCCATTTTTTCTGAATTAATAAGAGTGTTCTTTATTCCGCATTTGAGTATTTGTGCATTTTTGAGCTGTTGAGGTAGTATCTGCTTAAGTTATTCTCATTTGAGGCTCGCCAGAGCTTCACCAAAAGGTAGAAGGGACGCCAGACCATTAAAAGGCGAGCGAAGCCGCGAAGAAGGTCGATAGAGCATGGAATACCTGAGTAGGTTCATGTTAAAGAGAATAAGTGGCGAAAGCAGATAAGAGACTCAACAAGGCCTAGCAGTTGTGTTGTTGTTGCAAGCTTCATTGGAGTCCCTGTGTACTATTGGTATCAGAGCCAAGTTTCTAGTTCAGGTTAGTACTGATAAAAACCACTCTATATAAAAAATGGAACCTTTCAAAAATTCTATTTCTTTATGTGACATAGAAGAAAGAGAATCAACTGCTCAAGAAAATCCCCTTAGGGATATGTTCGCATTTGCTTCTAGTCGTGTTTTAAACTCAGTTGAACTAGAGTATGAAGAATGAAAACCATCAAAGAGATGGAAGCTACCGTGCATTTCTGCATCTGAAGTCTATTCAAACTTATCAGTATTTCACTTAAAATCTGCTACTAGAATTAGCATTAAAGATTCAATAAGTCAAATCCAGGAGAACTCAAATTGTGTACAGTCCATCCCTCTCCTTGATCCAAAACAATTATGAGCTGAAGCCAAGAGGCTTAAAACCAAATAGCTTCATTTGGATGTATCAGAATCAGCATAAATCCTCTGACCCACCAAGGCCTAAATACCTTTGTGTTAGCTACTGTCAGAGACTTGACCCACAACAAATACACCGATTCATTAATAGGAGGAATAGTTGCACCTTTGTCTAATGGCCTAGTCTCTTTTAACTGTTACCCAAACTTTTCTATTTATGTCTTTGATGAAACCATTGACCAAATCTTACAGCTGCAGATCTAGACAATTGGATTTGACATGCATAGAAAAAGACATAACATTGCTATACAAACGAGAGGTTGTTTTCGACATACAAACACTCTGTATCCTGCTATCCTCCACACACCCAGCAAAGAATCAAAGTCTAGTGTTGTTGTTTTAACTAATTCTAAAAATCAGAAGATTGAACACCAGACCATTCGATGGGAAGATCTCACCTTCCCTGAACACTGAGTTGTATCAAACCCCAAGCCTCCTTCTTTAAAAAATATAACCTCTGCAGACATCGAGGAGAACCAGTCCTCTGCTTTCTTATCTTTTCCTGGAAGATCAACTATAGACTGCAGACGAATAGAACAAACATGCAGAAGTTCATCAGCATATCGAGATCCAAGAATTGTAGATACCGCTTGCTCCAGTTCCGTTTTAAATTCTTGTCGTCACATTTCATTATTTGAATTTGCAAAAATTGTAAATTTTTCTTCATTAGAAGTAAAGTGTCCTGAATGCCACTCATCTGTAAATCTGAGTCTTATTGCTGAGTGTGTCATACATGAGAACCGTCATCCTCGGACCGGTGAAGCACCTCCTTCCACCTCTATAAATCCCTGTCCAAATCCAAAATGTTCAGACATCCCATTTCCCCGTGAGTCTGACCATGTTCTCGTGATGCGCGAATTGCCTTCTTTGGAAAATGAAGATCCAAGGCTGATAGAAATGTTCAGCAAAATGAGGCCAGGAAACATGCCCAGATATGGCCTAGGATACTTGGAACAGATGAAAGATCTCATTCCACAGTCATGATTTTTCTCACTACCAGTTGACTGCAAGAAGCCCTTTGTGCCTGAAATGCAAAAATTCTTCACCTTGATGGATGGTTGTAGAAATACCAAAATAGATTCCCATTGGATTAAAGAGATGTTGAATTGGGACATTTATACACACCCTGAGGCAGAACAGTTTGGTCTCAGTGACACAGTTGAGGAGAAAATCAGGTTATTCCAAGAATGGAAGAATTATATGGAAAAGACCAATTCTTGGATTTGCTTTTATGCCTGGAAAAGAAAAGTGTAGTCAGAAAATGTGTTGATGACTGACACAGCATCCTCCTCTCAGCCAAACATTCCTGGTCTACTTTAGATGGTAATAGAGTTGAAACACCATCTACATTCCCTCCATACAAAGGTATCATCCTAGGAAAAAATCAAAATACTGTGAAGGCCATTGCTTTAGTTCTCAGGGATGACAGTGCATTAGGTATAGATGGAAGAATACAGAAAGCCAACGAACAACTCAACTGGACAAATACTGCAATTAGGGTCTAGAAATGAGTTTTGCAAATATGTTGAAATAAAAGAACAGTTTGATATTGTTAAAGTCTCTCTGAATGATGTAAATAAGTGTCTTAATGATGTACAATATTCATCTTCTATTGTTAGATCTTATGTTAAAGAATCATTGATAATATTGAAGAAGTAGAAGAGAAAATGGTAGATCATATTGATACTACTAAGGGATTATTGACAGATCTAGCAGAAAAAGTTGACAAGATAAACTTGTCAAAAACAGACAAACCAGTCCCTACCTCTTTCTTATATAAAAGAAATGTACAGATACAAAATCCTGTCAAGCCTGTTGACAGATTCCCCCATTTATTTCCAAAAGAAGTAGCTCAGTCCTCCTTAGATAAATCTGAATCTACAGAACGAGTTTCCATTACTTCTTTGTTCAAGGAAGAAAAAGAAGAAAACGAATTAGAATCTCAGATTTTGTACAGTCCATCCCTCTCCTTGATCCAAAACAATTACAAGTTGAAGCCAAGAGGCTTAAAACCAAATACCTTCATTTTGGATGTATCAGAATCGGCATAAATCCTCTGACCCGCCAAGGCCTAAATACTTTTGTGTTAGCTAGTGTCAGAGACTTGACCCACAACAAATACACTGATTCATTAATAAGAGGAATAGTTGCACCTTTGTCTAATGGACCATTCTATTTTGACTGTTACCCAAACTTTTCTATTATGTCTTCGATAAAACCATTGACCAAATCTTATAGCTGCAGATCTAGACAACTGGATTTGACATGCACAGAAAAAGACATAACATTGTTATACAGAGAAGAGGTTGTTTTCGGCATACAAACACTCTGTATCCTATCATCCTCCACACACCCAGTAAAGACTCAAAGTCTAGTGTTGTTGTTTTAACTGATTCCAAAAATTAGAAGATTGAACACCAGACCACTCGATGGGAAGATCTCACCTTCCTTGAACACTAGGTTTTATCAAACCCCAAGCCTCCTGCTTTAAAAAATATAACCTCTGCAGACATCCAGGAGAACCAGTCCTCTGCTATCTTATCTTTTCCCAAAAGATCAACTATAAACTGTAGACAAATAGAAAAAACATGTAGAAGTTCATCAGCATATCGAGATCCAGGCATTTTAGATACCACTTGCTCCAGTTCCATTCTAAATTCCTGTCATCACATTTCATTATTTGAATTTGCACAAATTGTAAATTTTTCTTCATTTGAAGTAAAGTGTCATAAATGCCACTCATCTGTAAATCTAAGTCTTCTTGCTGAGTCTGTCATACATGAGAACCACCATCCTCGGACCAGTGAAGCACCTCCTTCCACCTTTGTAAATCCTTGTCCAAATCCAAAATGTTCAGACATCCCATTTCCCCATGAGTCTGACCATGTTCTCATGATGCACAAATTTCCTTCTTTGGAAAATGAAGATCCAAGGCTGACATAAATGTTCAGCAAAATGAGGCCAGGCAACATGCCCAAATATGGCCTAGGATACTTCGAACAGATGAATGATCTCATTCCACAGTCAAGATTTTTCTCACTACCAGTTGACTGCAAGAAGCCCTCTGTGCCTAAAATGTACAATTTCTTCACCTTGATGGATGGTTGCAGAAAGACCAAAATAGATTCCCATTGGATTAAAGAGATGTTGAGTTGGGACATCTATACACACGCTGAGGCAAAACAGTTTGGTCTCAGTGATAGTTGAGGAAAAAATCAGGTTATCCCAAGAATGGAAGAATTATATGGAAAAAACTAATTCTTGGATTTCCTTTTATGTCTGGAAAAGAAAAATGTAGTCAGAAAATGTGTGGATGACTGACACAACATCCTCCTCCTCAGCCAAACATTTATGGTATACTTTAGATGGTAATACAGTTGAAACACCATCTACATTCCCTCCATACAAAGGTATCATCGTAGGAGAAAATCAAAATAATGCGAAGGCCATTCCTTTAGTTCTCAAGGATGACAGTGCATTGGGTATAGATGGAAGAATACAGAAAGCTAGCAAACAACTCAACTGGACAAATACTGCAATTAAGGGTCCAAAAATGATTTCTGCAAAATCTATTGAAACAAAAGAACAGTTTGATACTGTTCAAGTCTCTCTGAATGATGTAAATAAGTGTCTTAATGATGTACAATATTCGTTGTTAGATCTTATTTTAAAGAATCATTGGATAACATTGAAGAGGTAGAAGAGAAAATGGTAGATAATATTGATACTACTAAGGGATTATTGATAAATCTAACCAAAAAATTTGACAAGATAAACTTGTCAAAAACAGATAAACTAGTCCCTACCTCTTTCTTATATAAAAGAAATGTACAAATACAAAATCCTGTCAAGCCTGTTGACAGATTCCCCTATTTATTTCCAAAAGAAGTAGCTCAGTCCTCCTCAGATAAATCTGAAGCTATAGAATGAGTTTCCATTACTTCTTTGTTCAAGGAAGAAAAAGAAGAAAAAGTATCAGAATCTCAGATTCTTCCCATCTATGAACCACTAGAGAGTCGATTCAATAAATATTCAGCTCCGGACTTGGATGGACTGAGACTTGAGAGATTTATAGAATGTGGTAGTTACTAGTGTGTGTCTATTGTGCGATTAGTGGTACAATGGAGAGACCTACCTGGTAGTTACTAGTGTGTGTCTATTGTGCGTTTAGTGGTACAATGGAGAGACCTACCAAGAAGGGACGTTGGTCTCGGGAAAGTATAGTAGGGAGATCCATAGAGCATTTATGTAAAAGGAAGATGAGAAGTGTTTTCTTCAAGTTGGGTTATGTTATGGTAGAATTTTGTTGGTGATAAGTGGTAACAAAACACTTACATCAATAGGTAAAAAGTAAATTCGGGGCATGAGTTGGACTGACTCATGTTATCTCATCCCTTAATGTTCCTAAGGACATTTGGGGACCCGAACAACTTAGCACCTAAAAGACTTGAAAGCATGGCTGACAAATGACTGACAAGACTATACAAAATAATTTCAGTCTCATGTGAATAGGTCTCCTATAATGAATGCACAGAAACCTAGTACATAAACCATTTTTCTCTTCGCTTAGCTATCCATGGCTCATTTCCCTTCCCAAATATCAATAATTATTTTCCAAGAAAATATAAAATAAGCATAGTAGTCTACAAAGTCATGCCACAAAGTGAAAGGAAATAAAAACAAATTTCTTCAAACCAAAAAATATATAAAGAAAACAATAAGAATTATAAAACTAGATCTATGAATCCAAGCATGAAGTAAGAACTAAAATAATTTAAGGGACTAACATAATATTTGACCAAAACAAAACTCAAAACTCAATAAAATGCCCCAAACACAAGAAACATATAAACCATTAAAATTTTCCAAGATATCAGAGTTAGACATCAAGGTAGTT